>OW679196.1:33511764-33694047 GCA_940337035.1 Agriotes lineatus | reverse complement strand
AAAATGCGTCTAGTTTAGAATAGATAAAGTGGAGATCTGTATTACCAACCCGCTATATTCAAATGTCAAATATAAATTTGAATTTAAAATTGGATTATATAATTACTAATTTAGTTCATTCAGGAAATACCCTGAAATATAGCATTTTTTTAATTTCAAGAAGGTCAAATAAAAAATATCAATGTCCAAAAACAATTGCTGTATGTTCTGCACATTCTTAAGATAGAAGAGTTATTGAAAGCGAATGTGTTAAAACAGGGGATGTTAAACAACGGCGGTAATCGTAAATAGCGAGGTGGAGCGTTGAAGTTAATGTATGATTATTTCGTAGTTCACTCGGTTATCATAAATTTGTTTGTTATTAACCACTTTATTTTAAAGCTTTTAATATATTAAGTTATACAGTCTCTGACTTTTATTGTTTTGCTCTAATCCATAATATTGATCATGTCTCGCTGGCTCACCTGTAGCCGGATATATTAACAAGGCCGCCTCAAAACTCGCTATCCAAAAATGTACCGGAATTGACACTACAGCTGAATACAATCCTTTTTTTACGTTTACATTACTACTCCACAGAATTCTATTGATACTGTCTATTCCCTTCTGCTCTTTTCCACTTTTGATTTAACATCAGAGTATACCCTTTTGTTTTCAAATATTTAAATTTCAGCTAGTCTCGAGAACAAGTTATCGTCTAGGACTACCTCAACAGGTGTGCCATATACTGAGTCTTCTGCAAGTTAACTTTTCACCTCTAGTTATAATAATAATAATACCTAATACCTTGTTGGTAACATAGAGTGTTCGTTTACATTCTGGTCATCTTCTGCATATGTTCCAACTACTCGATCATCCCGTTTCCATGTAAGTCCCCCTACCATTACTAATTCTTGGCCCTTCTTTGTTTTCTCTATTGTATCTTCCTGATATTTATAGAATTTATATTTCTCAATTATGGTTGCATCATCGTTTGGTCCATATACAACAACAATTTTATATCGTAGGTACATTTTCACTGTACATGTCATTATATGCTTGTTATTTAATTCCAAATGTTTAATACATTTTAACAATTAATTTTTTATTATGTGCTATCGATATTCCTCTTTCAGTTCTAATTTTCTGGTCAGCTTTGCTCTATATGTGTAGCACTTTGTGTTTATATCTTTTTTCGTTCTTTCTTTTTTGTGTTGGCGAGGACTGTGATGTGAAGTTTCTTCTTTTCTACCTCACTGAATACTTAGCATCTTTTGTTCTGATACTTTGTATGTTTTATCTTTCGTTTTCGAAACTATTATTACTAAGTAGAATTGCCCTCTCCGTATCTAATGGAGTTTCTTCCGTAAAGGGAAATGAATTTCACTTTGCTTTGTTTTTATTTTTTACGCGAGCTAGATTACTACCTAGCACCACAACCTTCCCCCTTTACTCGGGCTTGGGACCGGCAACGACAGGGATAAAACTACGCAATCCATACTGTCCCTGATGTAGCCTGTTCTTGGATAACCAAGATCCCTGTGTAAAATGCAATCTCTACCTTGAAATTTACTAAATTCTAAATGATTCACGACCACGACCCGATATTTGTCTAAATTGTAGTTTTCGACTTGTGAATTTATACTCATCTCACACACGCATACACAATCTTCAACTTTCAAATCGCGGAAACTAATAGCAAAAGACGTACTAAGTAGGAAGAGTTGTATGTATAGTATCTTAGAAGAGAGAAGAGAAAAACGAATGTTACCTCGGTGAGTCTGAAAATATTGTAGAGAGCAGTTTTGTATATAGCTAAAAAAATATGGATTTATTAATATTTAAATATGTTTGATTAGCTCTTCACCGGAAATTGCTAAATGAACAGCCTCACGTTAGAACCGTGTGGTAAGCTCATCTTACTGGAAAATAGTATAACCGCAATCTACATAATTTGAAAGTCGCACGCAGTCTTTACTAAGAGCGGCACGTGCTTGCGACTCCCAGTACTAGTAGCATTTCAATTGCTGCCGCAGTTTTAAATTGCAGCGAACAAGCGTTTACAAATTAAGTAAACGCATATTCACCTTACGAGGTGAGCATACAAATTATGCAACAGGTGTCCTTTGAAGTCGTGACGTCAGCCACTCGTCGTTGAGGTGGCAAGGACAGCGAAAAGAAAATAGACACTTTACAGCAACTTTCCAGAATTGGATGAGATGATGCAGGCTACCGCAACTTCTAGTTGATTTGTGATTTTTGCTTGTTTTTATATGGTTTCATATGTGTTTTGTAGTCAATATATGATAGAAGCAAATCGGTTTTCGTTTTGAATCGTTTAAACTCAAGTTTCAGAGAACAACACTACAAAGGAGAGTCAAACTTCTCTTTGGCGTACTTATAGTGATATTTTATAAGCCACGAGAGATCTAGAGAATTGCATGTTTACTGAGCTAGCTAAGGCGTAAAAAAGCAAATAATCATTAAAATATTAAGGTGTACGAGACGCCTTGTTCAAATTTAAAGTAATGCGTGAGAATGGAAATCCCATGCCCGTTACAAATTGTTCAATTGCAGCAAACTATAGAGCGGAAAAATTTTAAATAGTGGCTGGTTATTTACTTCGTTATTCCTTAAAAGCTATGACTCATTTCTTTTACAAATTATAACGTTTTGTATGTGGCGTAGCAACTGCACTCCTTTGATCGCCAAAACAGATATCCAATAGAAATCTCATTAAATAAGAAAGTCTAAGAGATATCATTCGAGCAAACAACATTTCTTAATGGAACTAGAACAAAAACAACTGCCGATCAACTTTTCCCCTGCTGGGCTGAAAATAAAGAGCCCGTCTGGTCAATATTAATAAAGTTATTTCCAAAAAGCTAGCCGTAGGAGTAGGTGCTTCTGTTTCCACCAGATTTTCAAAGCTATTCCAGGGAAACTTCTAAAGCTTTCTAGAAATTCAGTGGCAGAACAAAATTATTTCGGCGAAGCAGTAAACCTCCTAAAACTGTCATGATGGTGATTATAGTCCCCAACACGTGGCGGGACCTAAAAGACCTGCTACGCCAACTTGGACCGGAGAGACAATAATAATGAAGGGCGTAAAGGACAAAACATGACGTCATGCAACTGAAATAATGATGAAAAATTGTTCTGTGGTTGTACGTTGTGGAACTGCTAGTTTCAATTTTTAAAATTTTGTTTGATGCTGTAAAACAATTGAAATCGCCAATTCAACGCATCTTATAAATTTTATACTGATCTCTGTTTATGGAAGGGGTGAGAACTGAAAACACATTTATTTAGTTTAGCATTTCAGGTTTGCTGGAAATTTCTATTTGGGTTATTGGTAATTTCAAGTTGTTTAATTGACTGGTTAATTAAGATGGCCCCTATTCGTAAATATTCACAAGAAAAGTTCTTTTACATGCAATAAACACCGAAAATAGGCTTATAGAGGTGCTGGAATCGCAGCTTCCGCACTCATCTGAAACTTTCGTCGCGTTTTTCAAGTCGTTAAATTTGTCAATATGGCCTGGAAATTGCTTTGCGAAACGTATTACACTGCTAGTTATACGCTTACAGGCACAATTTAGAGTATAACAAGATTTCGCTGTCATTATAGCGTCCCTGGTGTTTGTTTTACCTGTGCTAGTAATGAGGATGGATGAATGGACGTCGTTACGGTTAATAACAATATTAACGGTCGCAGTTTGCCCTTCCTCTTTATGGAATTTTTATAAAATCCGCTGGGCATTCGCAGGCAGTTTAGCGCTGCGTTAGTGGCACTAAAATTAGTTTTCCGTCATGGCGCTTCGTATAGAGTTAGAAAGTTGATATTACATTAAATTGTGATGTTATTTTTAAGAAGCTTTTAAAATGTTTATGTAGGTTTAGTTAAGAACTAGATTTTCTGCGCGAGTGTTATTTCGCGTATGACTTATTCTTTACTTTTCCTTGTTTCTCAATTTATTTTTTATTTTAAAAGTAGAATTTTTGGAAAGTCATTGTTTAATTGAAGATATTTTGTTATAAGGTAGAATTTGTTTTTTACATAGTATTACCTTTACACATTTATTATCATTTATTAACCTTGTCAGCCTAATTAAGCTGCTAATCGGAAATTGCCCAATAACAGTAACAAAAAAGACCTATATGCGATGCCTGTGATACACCCAATCTAATTTGAAAGATATCATAAGGACAATTCTTCGAAATTAGTACCTTCCTGTAGGTTCCACTTGCGGTAAGCCAAATTTGTAGTTTAGTAGTGTAATCAAACCTTTACTCTACGCGATACTTTCTTCCGCTCGCTGAAATATTAACGCTTCGCAGATTATTTTGGAACCTGCAATTCAATTCTCCGTACGCTGGTTTTATAAATTCAAGCTTTGTTATCCCATGCGAAGCGATGCATTTTGGCTTATCGGCTTCTCAGAATTTTGTTGTTCAAACAGGCCCAAAACGTCCCCGAGTTTTCTTGCTAACCGCTGAGTCAAAGGATTGCATCAGTTTGGAATTTTCCGAGCGTTTCGCATAAGCTAAAGAGAGCCATTAATTAACGTCCTGGCTCTGAGTGGAAAAACACGTGTGTTGATTTCGCGCCTTCCGGCCCGCCTTGTTTTGCGTGGCCGAGGTGCCCTTCGGCGCCCTTGTAACTCCGCTTCCATTTTAAGCATTTACCGGTGTGTTTTTCCGTCGATCAGAGATCGTAAAGTGAATGGTGCAAATAACAGTGACTTTCGTGCTTGAAATTGCACGTGTTAGAACTGTCTTCCTGGGGGTTGTTGCTGAGTGTCCGCAGTTAATAGTTGTAAGCTAGGAAATTTTCGTTTATCTTAAAGTGGCAGCTTTAAATACGTCGTTTGTCGGATTATTGTCGTGGGAATTCCAGTAATAAGCTTACTTGTGCATATCGAAGTTTTCGTTCCGTTTTGAGATCTGCCTTACCGTCTGTTGTAAAAGGAGTTTAGCAGCTACACTTATGAGTTATTTTTGTAAGGCAAGTCAATGCTGTACGTGGATCGTCGACCAAACTTTTCCAAGCTAGAAGTAGCAAGGTGAACGCACTTACTTCTACATTCAGAGTGCATTCACCTGTGTTGTTGATTCTGTTGTCCCAATCTAGTCAGAATGTGGTGGCGCATCAATTATTGAACATCTTTTACCTCGAGTACCAAATCACCGCCCTAATCTAAGGTAGTAAAGAATCCCCCTTCTCTACAGCAATTTAGCCGGCAAACCTTTTGTTACAGTTCATGGTAACGGGGTTGGGGCAGCGTATCTGCGTAATTTTCCCGATTTGGTAGTTTTACTGACGGTTTTGTCGTAGTCATGTTCGTGTTGTAACAATATACAATTATATAATTTCTGTCAGATCATAACATGCATAGCATAAGAACTATATATTTATGGAAAAAACTGAATCTGACTGTTGTTCCTCTGATTTTCGGTCAGATTCTTTTTCTTTCAACTTTCCTATCCACTAGTCTCCCTTAACTGAACTCTTGATTTTTGCAATTGCAAGGCTATTAAAGTATTCGAGGTACGAGAGGTTTTTCATTTCGTATTATTATTTTTCTCTCACCTATGATGAAGGACAACGGTTGGGACAGCGAAAAAAGTGTTTTGCTACTCAACACTTAAAGAAGCGAAGGATAAATCAAAATAAAATGTCAAGAAAGATCTCTTTAGTCTAAATAAGCAACTTATCTAGGGGACGAACACCTGGAAATCAATGTTCCTGGTTCTCCAGGTTGGGAGTTGAGTTAGGGAAGGGCACCAAATTACTTGTTAAACTTTGAAAATGTTGATATACGAAACGAAAACGCAAACGGAAACGGACATTGATTTTTGGAACGTGGAATGTGCAGCGGGTACTAAAAAAGTGGACGTATTCAAACAACTAAAGAACTATAATATTCAAATCGGAACTCTCATTGAAACTAAAGCATTGCATGATGATAATAATAATATTTAGCTGTGTAAGTAAAAACAAGAAAGTTAGAGCAGGTATATCGTACTATACTGAGGAAAACATTGAGAAACTGGGGAAACGATAAATCGGAAAATTCTCAGATTTAGTTATTATATCAGTTTATAAACCAATAGAAGGTGCAAATACTAATGAAAAAAAATTAAAAAGTGTATAAGACTAAATAAAAACTAAGAAAGAGACCGTTCTAATGTAGCACTCAATGCAAGGGTAAGTAGAAGTCAAGATGATACGAAAATGAAAAAAATAATAATAGTAATATGTGATAAAAGCAACTAGTGCAGGAATTCAGGCCTATTAATGATCGGATGTGCTACCTGAGAATAAAAGGAAAACAACGCAAACTAAGCCTACTAAATATACACGCGCCAACAGAAGTAGCGGAGGAAAATAAAAAGGACAACTACTATGAGCTTATGGAAAGAGAAATGGGCAAGATCCCACGGTACGACATTAAAATAGTGCTAGGGGATGCAAATGCCAAGATAGGAAAGGAGAGAAGATTTTTTCCCACGATAGGCGTACATAGCAAACATGAGAATACAAATAACAACGGAGAACGTTTAATAGACTTTGCAACTGGGAGAGGGATGAAAATCTGTAGCACGTATTTTCAGCGTAAAGAAATTCACAAAGTCACTTGGGTTGGGCACAACAGACAAGCAACCCAAGTAGACCACGTATTAGTAGATAGTGAACATATGAAAAGAATCAAGAATGTTAAGTCTTGCAGAGGAGCAGAGATAGGATCGGATCACTATCTGGTAAAAATCGAGGTGCAGGAAGAAATCCAAAATGGCCATGCTTTGGAAAGCAAGAAAAAGAAAACAAAGCGGCTGAACTACGAGAGCTTACAAGATGACAAAATACAGGAGAAATTTATCGAGAAAGCAGAAGAACAACTAGCTAAAATAAATCAAAACGCAAGTGAAATAGATGAAAGATGGAATCAAATAGCAAAGGCCCTTAAGAATGCAGCAATAGAAGCGCTACCAGGTAAAACAGAAGACGCTTACAAGAAAGACTGGATGGACGAAGAATGCTGGAAAGCAGTGGAACAAAAAAAAAGAGCTAGGCAAAGACTGTTAAATCAAGACACAGAAGATAACAGAGAACAGTATAGAGAAAGGACTAAGAAGGCCAAGCAGGTATGCAGAAGGAGAAAGAGAGCCATGCTTGAGAAGAAAATGCAAGAAATGGAAACTCATTATAATAAGAAAGCAACGAGATCATTCTACCAGTCAATCACCAACACAAAGAGGGGACTACAATCGAAAACAGTATATTGTAAAGATAAGGAAGGGCAGCTCATAGGTCAAATGGATAAAATACTACAGAGATGGGCGGAATACTTCGAGGAGCTCCTTAATGTAAACGAACAGCTGGAAACAGAAATAGAAGAAAGTATACCCAGAGAACAGACCGAAATTGAACCCCCACAATCGAAGAAGTCCGTAAGGTAATAGCTCAAATGAAAAATAATAAAGCAGCAGGGGAAGATCAAATACCAGCCGAGCTACTAAAGTATGGAGGAGACCGAGTATTACAAGCAGTGCACAACACTATCACAGAAATATGGCGAGAAGAGAAGATACCTGGAAAATGGACAGAAGCAGTTATCACTCCCATTTTCAAGAAAGGAGACAAAACGTGCTGTTCAAATTATAGAGGCACTGCTTTGCTAGATACTGCCTATAAAGTATTAGCGAGCCTACTTAAAACAAAATTGGACGTGTTCATGGAGCAAGAAGTAGGTGAATACCAAGCAGGGTTCAGGCACGGTAGGTCAACAATAGACCATATCTTTACTCTAAAACAAATAGGGGCCTTAAGTGAGGAATACCAGATACCTATGCATCTCCTGTTTATAGACCTCAGACAGGCGTACGATGCGGCAAACAGAAGCCAACTTTACAAGACTATGCAGGAAATGGGAGTTCCAGACAAGTTAATACGGCTAGTAAGTCTAACGCTAACAAATACAACAAACCGAGTAAAAATGCATGGGAAAGTATCGGAACAATTTGTTACCAATAATGGACTGCGCCAAGGTGACCCCCTATCCACGCTGCTTTTTAACCTCATACTAGAAGGGATTATCAGAAAGAGTAAATTGACAGATGGGACCATAACAACTAAACTATATCAGTTTACAGCCTATGCGGATGATCTGGTTATCATAGCTAGAACAAAAACAGCAATGGAAGAAGTTTTTCTGAAAATAGAAACGGAGGCCAGAGGATATGGTTTATCAATAAACGAACAAAAAACTAAGTATATGCGAACGGGAGAAAAGAAGGAGCAAAATGGTTGTGGTCACATAGCAATCAGGGGTGACACAAAACAGTACCACTTCGAGAAGGTAAAAGAATATGTATACCTAGGAACTACAATTTCAACGACGTTTAACCAGGAAGCGGAGATTCACTCAAAAATTATTAAATCAGCTGTGCACCTGGGAGCGCAAAATAGTGAGGCGAATAATAGGGGGGATTCAAGAAAATGGAACATGGAGGAGAAGGACAAATAGAGAAGTGCTTGACGGTTTAAAAGGGAAAGATATAGCGGGAGCAGTGAAATCTCAAAGGATCAGATGGTGGGGGCATGTGCAAAGGATGCCGGACAACAGGATTCCCAAGAAAATGATGCAGGCAAGATTACTCGATACCCGAAGGCAAGGAAGACCTAAGATAAAATGGACAGATCAAGTCATGGACGATTTAAGAAACCTGCAAGTAAAGTGCTGGTGGCAGAAAGTTCAGAACAGGGAACAATGGAGAAAGATATCATACCAAGCCACAGGCCTTAATGGCCTATAGTGCTCAATATATATAATATGTGATAAATATGCAGTTATAATACTATAAGTACTTAAAGTTATGTCGATAATATTTGGGGTAGTATGTATCACGAAAGTCCATTGCGTTTAGGTACAAATAGAACGAATTGTGGAGCAACGAGTCCTATTCCAGACGCAATGGACATGATTGATACTATCCCAAAAATAGTCTACCTAATTTTGACCACGAATAGTAGTCGGAGGACTATTCGGTGAACCAAACTCATTTTTCAAATTAAAAAGGCTCAATATTTAAGTACACATGTTAAAAAACAGTTGGTGTAAACATTTTCAATAAATATTTTAATTTGTTCAAAATAGTAGCTTGAGTACTAGTACAATAGTCGCTGTAATTCGGTACTAGTAGAATAGCCACTACAATTTATTTTGGTTGGCTATGAAATGCAAAATCTGACGTTTTCATTGATCCACTTTTGAGAGATGACAGGTGAACAGAATAGTCACTTTAAACATACAGAGATTAATAAATTTACATGGTTGGAAGTTACATGTCAACTAAAAGGTATCACTGATTATATTATCATTAAGCAAAATTCAAAAATAAGTACCGAGTTATCATAAAGTAATGGATATTTATTATCTTATTATATATATTTAGCAAATTAAGCTAATAACAGAAAGTAAACTGTTGTACTGTTTACTTTTATACCCTTTGATTTTATGTTTGTAAATGTAATACGTTTCAAATTTATCACAGAATCTAAACGAGCCGGAAGTTAATTTAAGGATTGGGGGTTGCTTTTATAATTCTTCGGGTTTCGGCAGGCAATTAGCGACTGATATCGTGCATGGACAAATGTGAAACCTGATACGACCGACCGTGCGAGCTGCGAGTGATTTTAAAGTGTTACGAGTGGTAATTAATATTATATGGACTAATAAAGTAAATAAAGCAATAAGGTCTTTCATAAGTACTAATGCTTAAGTAGCTTTACAATGGAGCTTGTATGTAGTTTTACTATGCAGCAGAGTTGACCACTGTTCCATTGTTAGTATTGCTGCTGATTGTAGAGAGTTTTGTTGTTTGGGTCTTTGCTCATTATTTTGTTGTTGGGTTGGTACCTACTCGAAACCGCTTTAGTGCACTATGTGCGAGGGTTAGCGATCATCCTGATAAGCAATTATCACTGATCCCAAAATCGCATCTGAATAGCCTGGGATGCTCACTTCCCACAAATGCGTTGTAATTTCGGGCTTTTGCGGAGGCGACAATCACAGAGGCATATCACACTGACATGAGTTGTCATTGCACATTATCGGCGGTGCACTTGAAAATTACTCCTAAACGAGGTACTCTACTAGACGCTACGTGGGACTTCCATGGGGGGCCGGAAACCCCCTATAAGTGCTATCATCGTGAACACATACTGCTAAATGTCGTAATATTTGCTTAGCCTTGCTTGCATGTCTGAATGTAAAATTTGGCTGGTTTTGTATTTACAAGCGAGTGTGTGTGTCCACATGCCACAACTTTTAGATCAAAGAGGCGTTAAAGAATTTTTGGGTAAGTCCCCAACCTGTTCATTTATGCATGGGGACCTATCTAAATCTAGAAAAAGACAAAATAACCCCCAAGCCCGAATCTATGTACCTACAAAACGAAATGTAATTGTTTAAATAATGAGATTTTTATGTCCGAAACTGGTTACCCTAAATGTTCAATATGACCTCTGTTTTGTTGGTAAACGGTTATCAACCTTTCCTTCGAATTGTACACAGCATTGTGTAACATTTCTGGTTAAATGGCACCAATTTGCTCACTAATACTGCATTTTAATTTTACATTTGCGTGAGTATTATTTTGAGAAAAATTCTCTAAATTGTGATGATTTCGTTTCGACACGCGTGTGACAACACTTTTGCTTTCCATAAATACAATATAATTCCATTATTTGAGCTTAAATTTCGTTCACTTTTTGTTGTTAGTTTGATTTGTTAAAAATATATAAAAATGTATCGCATACCCCTAACTTTATAATAACCCCATACTTTGAATGTTAGAATATACAGAGGGGCATAATGTAGAATATATCACGGTTTACTTACTGTCAACAAAACTGTATCTTACCTACAAATGTAAACCTGTAAAAGACTAACATAACGCAGGAACCACAGATGACAAATAAAAACAACCGGCAATCTTTGCAACACCATTCTACCGTTTTCCTATATATTAAGATTAAAAATAAGAAATCACCGGAAGTGCAGAGTGAATATAGAAAAACCTTAAAAAATAAAACAAGCTGCAAACGAGCCGTAGGTGTAGAAAATAAACAAAATAAGAAACATACAGAATGGCAAACAAGCATAGTAATACCAATTTGTAAAAAGAAATAAAAAGATCTCTCCATCTATAAAGGAATAAAAGTTCTCAGGAGCATCATTCATAAAATAATTTGCGAAGAATAGCAAAAAAAATGGAGTCGACGCCATATTCATAATGAGACGTCCAAGAAAAAAGAGCAGAATTCGAGTCTTATTGAAATGGCCAAGACATCTGACAGAGTCTGAAAGATGTAATCAGAACATTAACAAGAGAAATAAATATCGTAAGTTAATAACCATCATACAACAATTAAATACAAATAACAAATCCAAATTACGTGCTGATGAAGACCTTCCGGTCCACTGTTATTCAGCTTAATAATGGAAGGGATAATAAAAGAAGTTAACACATTCTATTTTTAGTAGCAGTTGGCCATTAAAAGAAGGTCTTTCTCATCAATATCGATAGATTTTACTACCTGAATAATTTTACTGTGCTCTACTATGCTGAAAACCTTCTCAAGATTGATAGAACATAGGAAGTCACATCTACTTCTTTGAATAAAAACAGTAAACCGAGTTAACAGATTTATTGGTAATTGTTTGCCTAACGTACACCAGGTTTAAGTCTACCCCTTCTGGGAAGGCTAAACGCCATTTGTAAACGACGGCTGGGCAGTTTGAACTGTCCATAATAATAAAATTATATGCTGCTTCGATAGCTGACATTTATTTGCAATATTCCATGACTGGACTAGAAAAAATACAATAGTTACATTTGTTAATATCATCAAAAAGATAATGATGCTATAAATCACCGTACGTAGAAATTATTTAAAATTTTATGATTCTCAAGACCAGAACAAATCGATCACACAATCCTACACCCCGGAAGATGTCACAATATTCTCTAATAGCTATCGAATAGGCATCACTGCACCACTGCACGGAGGATTGATTTCTAAGAATGCGAAGCTTAAAAATTTACAAGTGTAAATATAGAATTAGAAGCACCGAGGCAGTTGTTACGGACAGCCGCAGCAAATTGGTGTCAGAATCGCACGTAGGTACACGAATAATAAAAACAATCCTACGCGAATTAATCTGCGGATCTGCCGGTTAAAAGCGCCGACAGAAGCTTACGGAGGGAGATGGATTGATCGGGAATTTCGTCAAATGATTACCAGGCCATCGCTCTTTTTGTGTCCGCATTATGCTGTCACAACAAATCATAAGTAGGTGCTTTGTAATTATAAATAACCAGCTATAAAACCTTAATCCGCGTTGTTCGGGGCTTATCGGTCTTGGAGTGCGAGTGATTCCGTTAGTCCATTAATTATAAAGCGTACGCGTTTCAAGAACAAAGGGGGATTTAGAGTTACCTCTGTGGAATTGTGCGTTCGTTAGCCATAGCTGGACGTAGCGATACAAGTTTTTAATTTATCGACACATTTATTTGGAAAAACTAATCTTCCTCACCAAAAGGATTCGCAAAATTTGCTAAAAGGGCGCGGAACAAGAGCCCCAGCCGATCTAAATCCTCAATTCCAGCCTGTTGCTGTGGCGTCCCTCTCCAATATGAGCAAGGACGTTCTTTATCATGTCGTTAAAGCCGAGGATACTTTCTTTTGTATTAAAAACAGAGCGATCGTAAAGGATCCTATTACTTATCTCCCTGATGAGCATGTTAAGATCGCCTTTGCAGAGAAATTTGTTTGGTGCAGAGTCGAGGTGCAGAAAGAACGCCATAACCCTGGCATCTGAGTGAAATTCTCCAAGTAAAATCAATCAAGTGCATTTTAACATCAATGACTTAATGTGTGGCTAGTGACATATCAGCATCTTATCTGTGCATTTGTTGTTTGTAAATAAAAATTCGAGGCTGCTCTCTAGCCAATTAATTGATTGTTATGCAACATTACTATCCTTGCAGTTATTTTGGTATCTAAAGATAAATAAATATTAGACCGAAAGCTATGTTTATTTAGTAATATTTTATAAATAATTCCATTAAAATGGCAACAATGCACAATAGTTAAAAACTTGTCATTTCTAATAAAAATAGACGAAAACTAATAGTCCTTTCATATTGTTTATTGGGTATTTCGCCAATAAACCGCATAAATTATATCACGCTATAAAAAGGTTTCATAGATTTTTCTAATATTCCATCTGAAAATCCTGTCCAAGAAGAGGTCTAAATATTGCTGGAACATTCACATTAAGAATAGTTGTTTTATGCTGGAGTACCATATGTGCAGCTTCTTTCATTTTTGTAAATAAAGATGTGCTAATCTAATTTTGATTTTGAAGAAACTCATTCTTGAATAATAGTTGAATGTTCATCGCTCGAACATTAACAAGTCTTCTTACTTCTTCGAAGTACTCGTATTTTCCACGTTCGCAAGGTAGTCTGCAGATACAGTTTTTAAATTAAGAACTTTGTAGGTTTTACGTATGTGAGTCAAATATATGTTCGGGCATCGTTAGTTTTAAAAGTTGTACCGATTCTACGTTTCGTGCTTACCATTTGTAATTCTACCGAGAGGCCTCTAATATGTTGAGAACACATAATGAAAAGCCTGTTCTTTGAATTGACTTGGTGCATGTTGCTCTTGGATTACTTTCCCTAACACTTATCAGCGTTATTGCTTGACAACAAATTTAAGACAATGTATTTTTTCTTACGAAGAATTTCTTTTTTAAAATATAGTTTTGTTCTATCGTATAGAGGTATAGACGATGGTTCATTTATGGTTGTTTGAAATAAAATTTAATTAACGTTTAGTGTGCCTTTCGATAAACCTCTGTAAATAGGTGTCCTTTCTGCACTTGTGTCATTTGAATATCCAAAAAACGGCAAGTGGTTAGTTTCTTCAGCTTTCTAATATTGTTCGCATTAATATAATTCTCTCAAAACAAACCAAACTCTATGGCATCTTGAATACAATTGCCGGTCACGCAAGCTCAGGAAGACGGCGTGCGGTTCTTTAAGTTCTTGTATCGGCAATTCAAACAAAACCAGACGAGCGCAAACGACTTTTGGTCATTACGACAAATGTATATATGCATTCAACTAGAATTCGTAAACTCAAGTAGCACAAAATTTCTGAAAGACAAGCTCCAGGTAAACACAGGTAGCAGTAACAAATAACAACACCAACATTCCAGTATCACAGTATAATTGTTCCTAATTCGGTACAAATATCAGATAATTAGTACAAATTGCGATAATCATTAGTACGAATTTCAAACAATTAGCGGCCGGTCTAAGATTATTCATTTGCACAAAATTCAAATAATTATTAGTACAAATCGCAAGTACTTGTTAGTACAAACTTCAAATACTAATTGGTACGAGCTTCAAATAACTATTGGCCAATTTAAGGTTAATTAGTAGTACAAATTTCAAATCATTATTAGCCAATTTAAGGCGCACCTCAATAACATTTGCATTGCGAGGATAAAGGTTCACACAACAGTCCTAAAAAAGGTACAAACATGATCCACAACAGTTTAAAATTAAATGCGGCAGCAATTAACCTAGATGCCGTGGTTCGGAAATCAATTATTCAGATACGCAGTTCGTGAAGCGAACTGCAGAGTAGCATCCGACGCTCGAATTGATAGCAATCGAATGAGCCTCTAACACTGGTTCACTGATTAGATCTAGTATAATTTCACTTAAAAGAAAGGAAGACAAAACATTATTTCAGCTTTCTTTGAGCCTCTTCTGCACGTTGATACATGACATATCCGAAGATCGGAATGCAGGTAATAACAGCTCGAGCCAGGTTATGCCAGCCAACCCAAAATAGACTCATGGATGCCTTCGATAAGAATCAGCGCAAACAGTTTCGAAAGAACTTACCTATAACTAGATGAATTTGAGCCACCTGTAGCTGATGACAGGCGCGAGGAACCAATTCTCCACAGAACTGCCCGGGATACAACCATCCGCACTTCTACTGGGGCCACGAACCAAAATGACTATATTCTGTAAGCTCGTAAAGCCGCAGAGCAATTTCAAAGACGCTACAACCAAGTCACCATCACAGGACAGGAGAAAAGAAGCGCTTTCAAACAAAAGACAACATTCGAGTCGCTTGTCCACGCTGATAAGAGTCAAGGAAGACCGCGAGTGCGCGAATATACGAAAACCTGAACCACAGAAATAGTAGAAGTACCATCCAAACGTAACAATATATTCAGAAGTGCTGTTAGATGCCCAAAAGAATTTGTACAGGTGATTTCTTCTCATTTTTTTAAATTATAAATGTGTTATCCACACAATGTAGCCACACACTTGAAAATTAAAAATCATAAATTCCAATGGCTTTGATTTCAAAACCCTCCATATACATATTTCTCATACACAGTAATAAAGATCAGCAGATCACCATACTAATTTTTTTTCAAAGTCGAATCAGAGATTACAATTCTTAAAAATCTTAATTAAAAAGTAGCAAAAATAGTAACGGCAGAGGTAAATCCTATTTACCTCTACTTGGAAATAAGTAAGTAAGACAAAATGGCCAGCAGATTGTGAAATTATGACTGAAATGACAACTGAGTTTCACTTAAAAAAGCAAATTCGTTATAATATCGTACTTTTTTTAACTTAGCATGGGCACATTGTCATCGTATCATCCAGATATTACTATATACAGCTAAAATGATTGACTAAGCTAAGCAATATCTACAAAATCGGACCTGTCACTGAATTCGAAAACGCCATAACCTCTCGATGGGTTTTACATCGCATCCACTCGTTCGTTGTGCGATCTCTTAGTGAAATTATTAATAATTTTCTTGCTTCTTGCTTAATTTCAAGTTTTTCGCTCTTGTGAAGGTTAAAGTTTCAGCACCGTAGGTGGTAAGAGGGGGTGGTTGTGCTTTCCAATACTAATTTTTTGCCCGAAACATACATAATGGTACTGTTTCGATAATTCCATCTTCTATTGTAAATATTTCTTCCTTGTCCTTTTGATTGATTAAACATTTTTATTGAGATTCAATTCTAATCCGACCCTTTTCGATTCAGACTTTTCCATCTCAATTAATTATTCCTTTGTATAAAAATAACAACGTTGTCTGCAAATCTAAGGTGATGCGATCCTTCTCCAGATATATGTATTTAATCCTCTGTGTCCCCAATGTATACGTTTATAAGCATCTGTGCTGTTATTTAAACAGTTCTAAAAATCAGTATTGGAAGTCTATTCGAGCTTATATGAATGCCTATACTTTGACACTGTCGAATTCACGTTAATCCGGGAATATCATTCGCATGAGATTATTATATTCTGTTACTTTTTTCAGTTTGGATATCTATAGACTGGAGATGTTGTGTCTTACTATATCCCTTCCAAAAACAAGCTCGTTCTTTTCGCCGGCAAAACTCTAACTTTGAAATCAGCCTAAAATACAATAATCCTAGAATAGTGTACCGCCTTTTCTATATAAGAGTATAACCATAGCGTTTTTCAATCTGAAGAAATTTCCTCGTTGTCTAAACATTTACTGAATAGATTTACAAGCTCTTCCGTCAATTGACATTTCAGTTAGTTCTTTCTCTTCACCTAGAAGCTTCCCACTCTTCTTTTCTTTTAAATCTGTGCAGACCTAGTGCTCTCTGGTTGGTGGTAACTTTGAGAAGTGTGCATTGATAACATGCTTTATTTATTCGTTAAGATCAATATTACATTTTAATTGAGAGTTATATAGATTTTAGTAGAATCCTTCCACCACTATCTTGGATTCTGATTTGCTGTGAAAACTGTCAACTTCCTTACTTTTTGCTTCATGTTTTATTTTTACTTCCCTTAAGTTTGTAATCACGAACAAATCACTTTCCTGAGATTTCTTCAGACCTTCACGTTTCACAGTCCCTAGATGACAAAAAACAGGTTTCTTCAATTCCGTCTGTCTGTAAGTTTTCCTATTGGCGGTATAACTCAAAAACTATTTGTTGTAGAAGGACGATATTTTGCATGCAGATTATGTCTACTTGGCATGAAGCCGAGACAATTTCAGACGAATATATACAGGGTGAGCACCTTAACAAAATACAATTTGGTTTATTTTTGTTTCAAGCTAGTAATAGATAAAAGTAATAATTTGCACATAGGTCCAGCTTTATCATTGACAAAAATGGGACCCAACAAATACAGGATAAATACGAAACAAAAAGGATCAAAGAATTAGTTGGCCGGGAACCGTATAATAAATGCGCAAAATGCAAATGTTCAAATACACGTTAAACGCATATTTGCTCGAGGATGTGCACTCGAAGATATAATTTTAAAAAAATACAGTATCTAGAATTACCTTGCGGGTCTAAATGTGGAGGGCTTCATTTTTTTTGCGATTACAAAACACTATTTTTTGTATTACTGAAAATTTTCTAATTTTATGCTTACATTAAATTTACAAGCTTAGTTTTCATTATTTCCCAACGATTTTTCAACTACTGAAAAGCGTATTCCTTCCCGATATAGATGATATCAAATTAATCCCAAAATTGAAATGCGTGAAAAGAAATTTTTAGTGAAATAATTATCTGTATTGATTTATTGTTGTAAAAAATATGATTTATTTTCCGCTGCGTGAGTTGGTTGATACTGGGCGGCACTAAAGTTAAATAAATCTATGCCCAGCGCGAAAAAGTTAAATATAGCTGCATCGCAGACAGGAATTCGAAGAATCCCGGTGGCTCAGGCGGCGAACGCCCGCTTAACCCGTGGTCTAACACTGAACAATGAAATTGAATACGCGGGCTCGTTCGCAGAGGCTGAAGTTAGATAGATAGATAGATAGATAGATAGATATTTATTGAATATAACCTACAATAGACAAAAAAAAAACGAAACTAATATAAATGTACCACTATTACTAATTTATTACTAATTTGTAGTTACATATATTCAAAAGGAGAAAGATCAGCATTGCCGTTTTTCACTTTCACCTTAACATAGAAAAAAAAACTTAATATGTATATAAAATTACACAGTGTAATGTGCTACGACGATGTACTGTCCTAAATGTTGAGCAATTTAGTTTTAAATGCTTTTTGAAACTGCGTAACAGAAGAACTAAAAAATATTTCCATAAAGGAATTAATTAGTTTTGGCGCTACATATTCAAAGCTACTCTCAAATTTATAGGTGTTATGCTGGGGAATTGTAAATAGTTCTCTGTACCTTAAACTAATAGTGCTTCTATTTATTACACAGCGTTTAATAAGAAAATTAAGTAAGTATGTTGGTTCTTCCGACTGTAAAATATTGTATAATAGAGTTCCATATAAAAGTGTAAATCTATTTTCTAATTTTAATATACTTAATCTATTATAATATGGCGTTACATGATCTCTGTAAGGTATCACAAAGGAGTATCTTAAACAACAGTTTTGAAGCACTTGCAGTTTGTTTTTCATATAAGCCGTTAAGAAGTTATAATATACTGCGCTTCCATAGTCAAGATAACTGAGGACAATTGTATTTGTTAAGCTCCATTTAACATCTTGGGTAAGAATATATTTATATCTCCACAACGTTTTTAGTTTCGCATAACATTCACTACACTTTTTGATGACATGCTTTTCAAACTTTAAATTTTTGTCTATAATTAGACCAAGATCGCGCGCACTTTCACTGACACTTATCACCTTATCGCTCAGCATTATTTCTTTTTTCAAGATAAGATTAGACTTATTGATTAAAGCGTTTGAGCCTAGACACAAGACTATAGTTTTCTGGGGGTTAAGCCTTAATCCGTTTTTCTCTGACCACTCTTGTATACACTGTAAATTGAAGTTCAGTTCATCAATGAGGTCGTTAACGTGTTCTGGTGAACAAGATTTATAAATTTGCGTGTCATCAGCGTATAGGTGTATATTCCACTGATATTGTAAAATATTTGGAAGGTCCGCTGTAAAGATTGTAAATAGTGTAGGAGCCAAAATGCTTCCTTGTGGAACTCCATATAGGACTGTAGATTCTTGTGATATATCGTTTTCAATCCTAACTACTTGACCTCTGTTGGCTAAATAGCTACTAAGCCAGCTCAATATTTGATTGTTAAATCCATAGTATCGTAATTTAGCCAAAAGTAAATCTCGATTAATAACATCGAAGGCCTTGCTATAGTCTAGGAGTACTAGATACGTTATTTCACAATTATCCATATTTTTGGCTATATCTGTTGTTATTTTCATCATTGCCGTTGTAGTACTATATTTAGGTCTAAATCCTGATTGAGTATTTGGTAATAAATCGTTTTTATTAATATGCTGAATAATGTGACTATTAACAATTTTTTCCAACACCTTGGACATCGTAGGCAGAATACTGATTGGCCTAATATCTTTCAGTACTCTCGCTGTGCTAACTTTCGGCAATGGATTGATTATAGCCTTCTTCCATATCATAGGGGTGGTTCCAGTATCGAGTGAGAAGTTAATAATTCCAGTAAGCTCATTTTTGCAGAAAGGTAACACTAGTTTCAACATTTTTAGGTTAATATTGTCTATTCCAGTCGCATTAGATTTCAGTTGGGCAATGGTGTTTTCTACTTCTTCTACTGATGTTTGACAGTTAAGTTGAGGTTTGTTAAGTCATTTTGCTATTTCAGATGCTTAATTGCATTTCACGCCGTTAGTTAGGTCATTTTGGTATTTTGAATAGCCGCCTAAGCTTAGAGCAGCGCGCCCGTATGCTAAGCCCTTTTAGCTCTTTATTTGGCTCCATCGCCTAATTCCAGAATCACGATTTCGCACATAGTTAGCCTAAAAAGCAGTATTTGTCGTCGGTTGGAGCTCTCCTCTGATGGCGTTTTTCTGAATTCTGAATAGCACGCTGTGGCGGCGTGATACCAGCGTGGCCCGCATTGGTTGGTTTCATTTCATCGCCTTGCGATTCGCTGTGGTTTGGTCACGTGGGGGACACGGCGAAGGTGACCTTTTGCCGACGCTTCCCTCGGTGAGTCTTCCAGAGCCCGTTGCAGAGAGCGCTTGTGTGTGGTGGTGGTGATTCGAAATTTGTCGAGTGATCTTCGGCGTAACGTGGGTGTTTTGGAGCCCAGTTCCTGCTACTATTAGTGAGGGGTCGTGCCCCCTTCATCTCGACCTACGAGGATTTGGTTCAGCAGAACGAGTGAGGCCCCCATCATTTTCGTCGTCCCGTTGTACGCGTCTTGACGCGTCTCCCGTCGCCATTGAGGCGGTTATGCATTCACCCCCTTTCGCCGTTGTAACACCGAAGGTACCTACCACCTACGATTGCAGCTCGTCGCAACTCAGCTGTACCAGGCTCCCTCGCCGCCCACGCATTAAGGTATGTGCCTTTAACCTGATTACCGCTGTGAACGCGAGTGTTACTCATTACTATTCATTACTACGCTAGTGTATTCATTCAGACTGCAGACAGTTCAGGCCGTGAAGGCTAATGTAAATCGTCGCTGCCCTTGCCTAAGGCAATGTGTATCTTTGTACCTATTCATTACTACGCTAGTGTATTCATTCAGACTGCAGACAGTTCAGGCCGTGAAGGCTAATGTAAATCGTCGCTGCCCTTGCATAAGGCAATGTGTATCTTTGTACCTATTATTGCTGTTCACTAATGTTCAACATCTGTCGTTAAGCTTAGAGCGCGCGTGCCAGCTGGTGCCCTTAATTATAGAGTAAGGTTAGATACAGGGCGACGCATTCTGCTACCCCATTGTAACTCGAAGTGAAATATATGATTGGTTAGTTAAGGGAACTATTGTTTGTTTCGGTTTGTGCATGTTCTGTTACAGATAGACGCCCCTTTATTGTACGAATTATTGTACGACGGAACGAGGAAGCTGTGAGCGTGCAGGTGAGTGGGACAGCTGCGTAGTCGTGGTCGGATGGACACCTAATCACAATCCTTGCTTAAGGCAATCCCGAAGTTGTTGTTTGACCTTGCAACTCTTGAATAATCTTATTGGCGGAGTATTTTTGCATGCTTCGCTCCCGTCTAACCGTCCAGGCCCGGTTAGCCGGGTTAAGACAGGCTTGGTGGCGCCCTCATAATTTCGACATACCCTGTATATATTATGCCACAACGCGCTTGCCCAGAACGTATCGTGTGACTCACGCCCGACTCCCTGAGCGTTCCAGCCGTGGCCTATTAGCCTATTTCGAACCGATCTCAGGGCAAGTGTGTCATGTTTTCAGGACTGATTCCGTGGTGCGATGCTCACCTTGGGTGGGTGTCGTAAAGTCCTTTTCATACCGTAACAGGCTAATTTTGGCGGCCCAATCGCGTGGGGCTTGTTGTTTGTTGTTGTTGTTGGACGGTAGTAGTCTCGTTAAGCCCACCCGTCGTACGTCTTAATTTTGGCTATTCCAACGTCTGAGGCCTTGTATGTTTGTTTTTCTTATTAAGCCACCCGTTGTGCCTTGATTTTGGCTATTCCAACGTTTGGAGCCTATTGGTGCACGACAACGCTCGACCTCATTTTGGGGTTTCCTTTTTTTTGCGCTGTGTGTCTTAATTTTGCTGTTATTGGACTGGAGTAGTCTCGTTAAGCCCATCCGTGTGTCTTAATTCTGACGCTTTAACGTCTGAGACCTTGTTGCGTGACAACGCGCGACCCCATTTCGGATTTTTTTTTTTTCTTTTTCTGTCGCTCGATTTCGGGCGCAGTACTGTCTGTGACCATTGTTGGTTGATAGTAGGCGCGTTAAGCCATTCGTTGACCGCATAGTTTTGGAATTTGCTCTTTTTCGCTTATGTTCGGTCTCTTCGCAAAGGATATGGACAGATAGTCCCGTTAAGCCATTGGGCGAGTGAAAGGTAACAAACCACTTTTTCCCGATTTCTCCCGTCTTGACCGTCTACGATTTGGTTCGGATATCTGACGTAATTGACTTACCAAACACGTGCTAACGTTTTTCTTTTTATACGACGTATTACACAAGTCGGTCCTTTCCCGGTTGTAAACATGGTGCTAAAGCTACATATTGAACGCCTGCTTCGCGCGGAGGCTGAATACGAGTTGAGAATCAGAGGCCGTGATGCTTCCGGCACGGTTACCTTGTTGCGCTCCCGGTTACGCGACGTATTGAGAGAGGAGGGACGCGCAGATATGGATACGCGACCGCCGTACCCGTATACGTTCGAGGAGGATCTCACGGCCGTGACAACATTGATTGGCGAATTAGAAGAAAAGATTCAGCTATATTTAGCTAACCCGACTAAAGAAGTAGCGGCTACGATCGAAACGAAATTTTATCACGGAATGAACCGTCTGACGAATTGTTCAGCTATAACGGAGGAAGAGCGAGCGCTCAAACAAAAAGCGTTCGCGGAATTATCACTCATACGTTCAACCTACGAACTTAACCAAGTAAAGCTAGGGTCGTCTGCGACTACGGCTGAGGAAGAAAGCGCCGTAGCGCTGCCATCGACGTCCGGTGTCGCACCTACCATTACCGTCGCGACGACGACTACGACTACGACGGCGGCAACTATGTCGACTCCGAGTTTTGTTGCGCCGATGTCGCGTACGATCTCATTTAAGGCAACCCCTGTTTCGAAATGGAACATACAATTCTCAGGTGACCCGAAAGGTCTGTCGGTCAACGCTTTCATCGAGCGTGTTAGCGAACTCAGAGTGGCCAGAAACCTTACCGAAGAAGAGTTGTTTATGCAGGCCATCGATTTGTTTTCGGGCAACGCATTGCTATGGTATCGCGCGAATAGAGCGACCCCTAACACGTGGCAACAGTTAGTCAATTTATTGCGTCTAGAGTTTCAGCCTGCGAATTATGATGAACGGTTGTTGGACGAAATTAGACGTCGCACGCAAGGCCCTACGGAAAGTATGGGCATTTATATCGCTATCATGCGCACAATGTTTTCGCGCCTGACCGAAGCGGTTCCCGAAGAGAAACAGTTGCGTATTTTGTTGCATAATATTTCACCTTTATACCAAACCCAGTTGGGATTGACGGAAGTCCGGTCGGTCGACGAGCTAGCGCTATACGGACGAAAGATTGAGGAACGGCGCTATGCCATTGAAACTTACGTGCCACCTTCTAGAAAGAAGTCTGACTTAGAAACAGACTTGGCATACGTCGAGGTCGCGCCTATCGCGGAAACGTGCCCAGTTGATATTGTCGAAACGCGTGACGTTAATACTCCCGAGAGGAGGAATCGAGAACCGGCACCCAAGTCAAGCATACGGTGTTGGAACTGTAACGAACCAGGCCATAGAGCCAGTAGGTGTCCGCGACCCCGCGGCAAGAAATTCTGTTACCGTTGCGGCAAACCTGAAGTGACCGTAAACACTTGTCCTCGTTGTCGAACAAGAGATAGGGGACAGGGAAACGACCCCGCGAGACGCTGAACGGTCGAGCAGTGTCCTCGCGCGTGTTTAGCAATTCGACTAAATTTATGAAGGGACTTATCGAGGAGCGCGAGACCAAATTTAAAAAAAATAAAGTCATTCTCGATTACGTATTAGAAAGGTCATCTGATGACCGTCGACCGCATGTGACTGTTGAAATCATGGGTTTCGAGTTGTTAGCTTTGTTGGACTCAGGAGCGAATCGAACGATCTTAGGAGCTAAGGGTTGGGACGTGTTGCGTACTGTAGGCCTGCGCATAAATAAGAAGCTGAGACCCGTTTGCTCAGTGGCTAATGGACAGACCGTGACCAGTCTAGGTACCCTGCACTTACCTATTCGTTTAAATAACAGAGTGGTAGCTATCGATGTTTTGATAGTTCCGGAGGTTCCGCACACCCTGATCCTGGGGATAGACTTTTGGAAGTCAGTGGGAATAGTCCCAGACGTGTTTCGAGGGGAGTGGGAATTCTCAAAACCCGGCGTAGCGGCCATTGATACTCCTACCGGCAATTTGCAGTCTATGTTCGACCTGAACTCGGATCAACGAGCCCAATTAGACACTCTCGTAAACCGACATTTTACTACCGCTAAACCCGAACTCGGCTGCGCCAAGTACGTTCAACATAAAATCACTACTAAGGCGGCACCGGTTAAACAAAGGTACTACCCGGTTTCTCCCGCAATGCAGGCGCATATCGATGCTGAGTTGGACAGGATGCTGAAATCAGGCGTGGTGGAACGTTCTCGTTCAGCCTGGTCGAGCCCGATTTTACTAGTTAAAAAGAAAGATGGGACCTATCGTTTCTGCGTTGACTTTCGCAAATTAAATAGCGTCACCGAGAAGGACGCCTACCCGATACCTTACGTGTCTTCGATTTTGGATCGCTTACGCGATGCCCGGTTCATGACGTCGCTTGATATCAAATCCGCGTACTGGCAAATTGAAATGGAAGAGAAATCTAAGGAACTAACGGCCTTCACAGTACCCGGGCGCGGTTTGTTTCAATTTACTCGCATGCCCTTTGGGCTTCATAACGCGCCAGCGACTTGGCAACGTTTCGTCGACCATGTGTTGGGTCCCGAATTGGAACCTTACGTCTTTGTCTATTTAGATGACGTGATTATTTGTACCCCGACTTTCGAAAAGCACGTCGAGATTCTAGACGAAGTATTGCAGCGACTAAACGACGCTGGTTTAACACTGGGTCGTGATAAATGCCATTTTTGCCAACCAGAATTACGATACCTGGGCTATGTCGTTAACGCCCAAGGACTTTTAGTCGACCCCGATAAAGTTTCGGCGATTCTTAACTTGCCGCGACCTAGAAACGTTTCGGAGATACGGCGAGTTGTCGGCATGGCATCGTGGTATCGGCGTTTCATACCAAGTTTCTCAGCCATTATTGCTCCGCTCACGTCGTTATTGAAAAAGTTTCAGAAGTTTGAGTGGACCGAGTCATGCGAAGTCGCATTTACAACCATCAAAAATTGCCTAGTTTCGGCACCCATTTTGTCGTGTCCCGATTTTTCTCTCCCGTTTATCGTACAGACGGACGCTTCCAATGTTGGTATCGGCGCCGTGCTGACTCAGACCGTTGATGGCCAAGAACAAGTCATCTGTTACATTAGTCGGACTCTTACGAAACCTGAGCGTAACTTTTCGGTTACGGAACGCGAATGTTTGGCCGTCCTGTGGGCCATAGAGAAGTTACGCCCATATTTAGAAGGCACTCACTTCACAGTCGTTACTGACCATCATTCACTTATCTGGCTAAATAATCTTAAGGAACCCACCGGGAGACTCGCCCGTTGGGCTGTTCGTATCCAACAATACGACTTCACGATCAAACACCGGAAGGGAAAAGACCACGTCGTTCCGGATGCGCTGTCCCGTGCTATACCCGAAATAGATGTAGTCTCAGTTGTCGATTCTGGAGAACCCGAAGCCGGTGCTCAGGCACCGAACGACAGTCGAACTGACCGTTGGTATAGGCGCATGTGTACACGCGTCGTAGAAAGACCATTCAAGTATTCGGCGTGGAAACTATCGCGAGGGAAATTGTTTAAACATGTTAACGTAAAATATCCCGAATTGGACGAAGGCACGAGTTGGAAAGAGGTGGTTCCGAAGCCTCAACGCGCCGAAATTCTCCGCAAAAACCATGGCGAACCTACCGCAGGCCATTTAGGCATTTATAAGACCTACGGTCGTATCGCTCAACAGTATTATTGGCCTAAACTTAAGGCGGATGTGACCCGTTACGTTAACCGTTGCGCGACGTGCCTAGCGCAGAAACCCGAACAAAAACGCCCGGCCGGCTTGATGTGTCGTCACCCCGTGGTGGATAAGCCGTGGCAAATGATATCTATCGACATTGTAGGGCCGTTGCCCCGTTCAAAGAAAGGCTACGTATATATTCTGTCCGTGGCTGACTACTTTACCAAATTTACCCTTTTCTTCCCGTTGCGTACCGCCACTGCGACCGCGGTGACTCAGAAAATTGAGAACGATGTTTTCTTGCTCTTTGGAGCACCTCAGTACGTCTTGGTTGACAACGGCGTACAGTTTCGCAGTAGAGAATTCCGACAGCTTACCGATACGTATAAATCACGAATCATCTTTAACGCGCATTATCATGCGCAGGCCAACCCCGTCGAACGCGTTAATCGAGTATTAAAAACTATGCTAGCGTCGTACGTGAAAGACAACCACCGGGAGTGGGATAAATATTTGTCGAAAGTCGCTTGCGCAGTGCGTACCGCAGTACACGAAGTCACCGGCATGACCCCATATTTTGCCAATTTCGGCAGAGAGATACAGTTAGAGGGGACGCGCGCCAATAACCCCGAGGAGGTGGATGTTTCGGAACAAATACGAGTAGAGAGTCGCGAAGACTTGTTACGACGGACTCCCGCGTTAAGGTCGGTATATGAAGACATAGTCAAGCGACTAGACGTGGCGTACAAAGCCTCCAAGGCGACTTACGATTTGCGAAGGCGCCCGGCTCAATTCGCCGTTGGCGATACCGTCTGGCGACGAAATTACGTACTTTCCGATGCGGCGAAATATTTTAACGCCAAGTTGGCTCCAAAATTTATAGGGCCGTTTTATATCAGTCGGCAAGTTTCGCTTGCCACTTACGAGCTGTCCGACGAGACCGGTGCCCCGAAAGGCACTTGGCACGCGAAAGACCTAAAACCCAATCCCACGGACGTTTAGCCTTCTAACGCCCGTTTTCCCTAACCCCCCTCCCTTTTTCTTTGTAGGCCTTGACGGCCATACCGCCGGCCTAGAGCCGTATCTTCAGTAGTACCTACCTTTCCCCGAGCTTCCTTGTTGGGGGAACCCCACAATGCGCCGATCCCGTGACGCGCAACGTGCCCTCTTCAGGCGGCTTGCGGGACAGGTTACGAGGGACTTATCCTTTTCCCCCCCCCATGTTCTTTTGGAACGGTTGGTCGGAAGTGTGCATGGGAGTAAGACGTTCTATTGACCCGATTTTGACGAGCGCTAACCGCGCGTTTTTTTTTATTATTAGATATTTTCACGGTTCCAATTTGGAACCCCAAACCCTCCTTCCCTATGCTCTATCTTTACCTTTCTTTTCCCCTTGTCATTACTATCTACCGTGTCCCGGCGACAACTACCTAACCCCGTTGTTCTCTTTTTCTTTCCACCTTCCAAAACCGCACTGTTAGGCGACCGTCATGGACCCGGTGTTAAGGTCCAGTCGGCGTTTCGTGGCCGCCGCCGCAGTGCGTGCCACACCCGTTTCGGGTCTGGTCGGTTATATTTTGTTTGTCTTGTCGTTTTGGTGGTCGATTATCGACGTGGTTTTGCGAACCGTTGTGGTGGCACTCCTATTTTGGGAGGGGCAGTCGAGCCGGATCGGCGAGACTGTCCTCAGCCTGCCTAGTCTTTGCCCGTTTGGTTCCCCGAGGGAGCCAGACGCGAATCGTTTTGTGGACCCCTGGCGGAGCGCCACTCCTTTTGGGACAGCCAGTTTTCTTGTCGCCCGTCTTCCGTGGTCCGGGGAGTGTGTACTAGCCATCAGCGAACCGCCAGGTCCTACCCAATTTTCGTATTTCCACTGGCGTATCCAGTCTTTCTTCTCCCTCTTCTCTCTTCCCTCCTGTCGTACCCTATCTGGTGGCCGGTGTGCGTAATTCCTTTGGGGGTACAGCTATCGTATCAGCGTTTCCGGCCGTTTGAGTTCTCGTGGCGCCGCAGCCAAAATGCCTCGTTGTTTTATAAGAGACTTCGGGGAACTCTCTTTCAAGTAAGGGGAGTGTTAAGTCATTTTGCTATTTCAGATGCTTAATTGCATTTCACGCCGTTAGTTAGGTCATTTTGGTATTTTGAATAGCCGCCTAAGCTTAGAGCAGCGCGCCCGTATGCTAAGCCCTTTTAGCTCTTTATTTGGCTCCATCGCCTAATTCCAGAATCACGATTTCGCACATAGTTAGCCTAAAAAGCAGTATTTGTCGTCGGTTGGAGCTCTCCTCTGATGGCGTTTTTCTGAATTCTGAATAGCACGCTGTGGCGGCGTGATACCAGCGTGGCCCGCATTGGTTTGTTTCATTTAGCACGCGGTGGCGGCGTGATACCAGCGTGGCCCGCATTGGTTGGTTTCATTTCATCGCCTTGCGATTCGCTGTGGTTTGGTCACGTGGGGGACGCGGCGAAGGTGACCTTTTGCCGACGCTTCCCTCGGTGAGTCTTCCAGAGCCCGTTGCAGAGAGCGCTTGTGTGTGGTGGTGGTGATTCGAAATTTGTCGAGTGATCTTCGGCGTAACGTGGGTGTTTTGGAGCCCAGTTCCTGCTACTATTAGTGAGGGGTCGTGCCCCCTTCATCTCGACCTACGAGGATTTGGTTCAGCAGAACGAGTGAGGCCCCCATCATTTTCGTCGTCCCGTTGTACGCGTCTTGACGCGTCTCCCGTCGCCATTGAGGCGGTTATGCATTCACCCCCTTTCGCCGTTGTAACACCGAAGGTACCTACCACCTACGATTGCAGCTCGTCGCAACTCAGCTGTACCAGGCTCCCTCGCCGCCCACGCATTAAGGTATGTGCCTTTAACCTGATTACCGCTGTGAACGCGAGTGTTACTCATTACTATTCATTACTACGCTAGTGTATTCATTCAGACTGCAGACAGTTCAGGCCGTGAAGGCTAATGTAAATCGTCGCTGCCCTTGCCTAAGGCAATGTGTATCTTTGTACCTATTCATTACTACGCTAGTGTATTCATTCAGACTGCAGACAGTTCAGGCCGTGAAGGCTAATGTAAATCGTCGCTGCCCTTGCATAAGGCAATGTGTATCTTTGTACCTATTATTGCTGTTCACTAATGTTCAACATCTGTCGTTAAGCTTAGAGCGCGCGTGCCAGCTGGTGCCCTTAATTATAGAGTAAGGTTAGATACAGGGCGACGCATTCTGCTACCCCATTGTAACTCGAAGTGAAATATATGATTGGTTAGTTAAGGGAACTATTGTTTGTTTCGGTTTGTGCATGTTCTGTTACAGATAGACGCCCCTTTATTGTACGAATTATTGTACGACGGAACGAGGAAGCTGTGAGCGTGCAGGTGAGTGGGACAGCTGCGTAGTCGTGGTCGGATGGACACCTAATCACAATCCTTGCTTAAGGCAATCCCGAAGTTGTTGTTTGACCTTGCAACTCTTGAATAATCTTATTGGCGGAGTATTTTTGCATGCTTCGCTCCCGTCTAACCGTCCAGGCCCGGTTAGCCGGGTTAAGACAGGCTTGGTGGCGCCCTCATAATTTCGACATACCCTGTATATATTATGCCACAACGCGCTTGCCCAGAACGTATCGTGTGACTCACGCCCGACTCCCTGAGCGTTCCAGCCGTGGCCTATTAGCCTATTTCGAACCGATCTCAGGGCAAGTGTGTCATGTTTTCAGGACTGATTCCGTGGTGCGATGCTCACCTTGGGTGGGTGTCGTAAAGTCCTTTTCATACCGTAACAGGTTCGTGGATATTGTCAAAGTAATTCTGTCGAAAAAATTTCAAGGTGTCGTCACTGATAGTGACATGTCCCACGCTATTTACCAAATATTCATTTATTAAAGTAGCATCTTTTATATCTTCTGCTATTACAGATGTTGGTTTAGCATGTATATTCCAAGAAGCAAATTTCTTCCATAAGAGATGTGGGTTTTTTGTACTCATTCGTATCTGATATTGAATAAACGCCCTCTTTTCATTTTTTATTGCCATCGATAAGTAATTTCTTAAATCTTTGTAGTACTTTCGATCTTTTTCAAGTTTCGTCCTTGTGTACTTTTTGTATGCCTTATTATTCATATTAATGATCAGTTTTAATGTATCGGTAATGTAAGGCCGGTATTTGTGATATAGAGTAACAGTTTTTAACGGTGCGTGTTTGTTGAACAGTGTAAGAATTTCATTATTCAGATAATCCACTTTATCATCTATATTTTCTAATTCTGCAATATATCGCCAGTTTACTATAGCTGCGTCGTTGTTAAATTGGTCCAGATCAAAATTTTTGTAGCATCTGTATGTTATTGTTGAAGGGGTGGGTTTCTCTATTGTATAATTTAGAACACAGTACGTTAGCATATGGTCGGTTACGTTTAATGGAAAATCTAGGTTTTCACATTCCATTATTTTAACTTTGTCACTGACACACATAATATCAATTAAAGTTGCGGATTGATCAGTTATCCTTGTTGGGTTGCTTACAATTTGTTTTAGATTAAATGAATTAATAAGGTCATAAAATTTTCGAGTGTAAGGTGATTCCTGGTTTAGTAAATCTGTATTTATATCTCCAACTAAGATAGTATCATCGGTTGTCATTGTAATGTTTGATAAAGCAAGTTCAATTTCATTGAGTCCAGCATTACTTACTTTTGGTATGTATACTGCTCCTAAAGCGATGTTAGTATTTTGCAATTTAATAGACACCCAGATTTGCTCAGTGTTTTCTTTAGGTATAAATTCTGTATTTATTAGTTTATATTTTAAATTGGACTGAATATACCAGCATACTCCACCACCTCGTAGTTCTCGATCGGCTCGCAGTAAATCATATCCTTCTAAGTGTATCAAATGTGATGGAAAATCCGAAGGTAACCAAGTTTCCGATATTGCTATTAGATGAAAGTTATTATCTTGGATATATTCAGAAAATGTATCAAAACAAGGAATTAGAGATCTTATATTTATGTGACAAATACGAAGAAAAGTTATATCTTTTTTAAGTGATTTTGAGGGTTCAATGGTGGAAGAAATAATACTATTCAGTTTTTTTGGTCATTAATTTTAACAATTTTTGGGATACCATTTATGTATTTAATTGTTAAATGTTCTTCGCCCTGTTTTAGTCGATCGCTTAAAGATTTTCGCAAATCATCGAGGTATTTGTGCTGCAGGGGGGTTTGGTCAGGGGCAACACGTATGTTACTGGTTTGTAGTAAAGCAGATTTGTTTTTTAAGACATCTACAGCATCCTTTGGACTTTTAAGTATGGCCTTAATAGGTCGATTTTTCCCTTCAGTATATTTGCCAAGTCGGTAAACCTTTACTGAGCCAGTATCTACATTGGAGAGTTTTTTAATAACTTCGTTTACTTTTGTAATATCATGTGCAATACGGTTGTCTTTGTTCTGAGATGTGGATTCTTCAATATTGTACACAATTACATTGGAGGACCTTTTGTAGCGTTCGTTGACTTCACTGATTACCGATTCGATGTGGCCATGCGATGTCTGATCGGTAGTCATGGACTTTTGTTTTAGTTCTTCTATCTCTGCTGTGAGTTTAGATAACATTACCTTTAATTCGGTGATTTCATTTTTGTTAGAAACGCAATTATCGCAATGAAATGTGGGCCGACGTTTATTATCACTCGAGCTAAGCAGCTGTGCATCAGAGCGTGATAAGCCGGAGCAGGTAGAATGCAATGGCAAGCGACACTTATCACAGATACATATTATATCCTTTTCAGGAGTAAGCGGCTTATCACATGCACCACAATTCTTTATCAGAGGCATGTTGGACTCACGTTGTTAACTATAGTATACTAAACGAGATGAAAGTACAATTTAAAAAGTTGTTACCAGTTAATCTGCTAAAAAGACAGAGCACTGGAGCAGGCACGTCTGCACACACACCAACTTTCAAAAAAAAAAAAAGTTCGAATCCCATCAGCGGTAATATTTTTTGCTTTGAAAATTGATGTAATTTACATTAGCAATTGTTTCCTTCTGTTGTTTCAGTATTACTCGTATTATAAACTTGAAAATATTTTTACCCTTAGTTTCGATTTTTAATATTATTTAGTGTCACAACTTTCCGCTTGGGAGGAAAGTTCTGAATATAGCCCTTTACAGATTTTTTATATTGCATTTCTCCTAGATACCCTAATTTTTTTCTTGGTCGTAGGTTCCCTTTTACTATTTTCATCGATGTTTGGTTGACCTCTGCGAATTCCATTGTATGCATTTTGCCTTCTTCTATCAAACTCTTTCCTTTCTACAGCATTTCTTCTTTTTGGTGGGACCTGTAAATTTGTCAGTTTTCTATAATGGTCTTGTATGATTCCACTGATTCATATAGGACGTGAGCCAGTTCATTGTTGATGCTGTAAAGTTTGTCTATTTTTCTATCTCTTTTACTAGATTTTTCTACTATTCCTCTTTTCGTCCCTTTAGTAGCTCTTTATTTATTGTCCTCCCCACATTCCTTTTTATCGTTGTTTTATCGTTTCTCTAACTTTTTGTTTTCTTTATTTAGGCATGAACAAGACAATGGTCAATTCCAGTACTGAATTTATTCAGGACCTTTACACGCTCTATAATTAGATTACATTTTTTGTTTTACCGTCCTGGTTTATCCAGGTTCATTTGTCTTTATTTTCAAAGAATGTGCTGGCGTTATATAATTCTGCTTGTTTTAGGATATTTGCTAAAATATTCTTTCTTTTCTTTGTTCTAGCTTATAGCTACCTATATATTTTTTGCTTATCCGATATTCTTCTGTATATGTCGCAAGTTTTATTTTTCTTCGTTTATTTTCCTTAATACCTGCATTGTTTTCACTGATTATGTTCTCAACTTTTTGCTGACTATAATAAATCATCTGTAAAGGCCAAACAGTCGATCCAAACTGATTCAATATTTTTATATCCTTTATGCAATTTCGTGATGCTTAACTTGCATGGTTTGATTATTCAGTATTTCGCATTGTATAATTCCTTTTTATTATTTGCATCAAGTGCTAAATTACAGTGCTGGTGTATGGCATAGAGAAGTGTGAGTAACCTGACGTGGTGCATACCTGCTTACCGCTAAGGAAGGTTCGATTCCCACCAGTAATCAGCAGAATTTTCACTCTATTTTACTGTTGCAACAATAATTTTAAATCAGCCGGCGCTGCCTGCTTATTAATAATCTATAAAAATGTTTATAATATTAATGGAAGCATTTTTACACTGGTTTTATAGTCACTATTTTTTCTTCGTTTTCCATATTTAACTCTCATGGGAACAAAAGAACTTGTTACTTAAATTCTCATTTCCCAACACACATAAGGCGCTGGAAAAGCTTGAACTATGAAGTAATCCAAGCAGCTTATATCTGGTTTAAAAAACCTCGTAATTATAAGTTCTGTTTGACTTAACCAAGTAACACGGGAAGTATGAATTTACTTTTCCGGAAATCACACACTATTCCACTTCAGCCCTTTCCTCTAAACAAATATTCTTTGGCGACGTTAACTTCCAACTTGCTTTGCGAAATTAAAAATGCCGCGGCATGATGACGCTAAGCCAATCTGGCCGTTTCCGCCGCCGCTAAGCCCTAACGTCGTAAACGCGGCCTAATGTTGCTAACAGGTTTGTTTTATCCCAAAGGGCGGTTCTTTTGTGCGATCGCCAACGGCCTCGCGTGCCCAAATTTAATTACTAAATCTTTCGCACATTAGAGCGGCAACGTACTCCCCGCCCTCGCCCCCTCGGCGGGAGCAGCTCAGGAGTCACCGCAATCTAGGAGTCTTCCATAAATCTGCTGCGGCTGCAAGTTGCATGAGGGCGGCGATGCATTAGCAACACCAAAAAACTTGCGCTTGGTTAAATGATGAGCAGGTGCGAACACATGCAATAGATTTTCTCTTAAATGAAACCTTTACGGTCGCTGCTCTTTGTTACGTCCACTTTTTGCGGGCACTTTGTTATTTGGAGGAAGGACTTTGTCGGTATCGCAGTAATTGCTGGGTGTACTTAACTGAATAACGGACGTTATGAGAGAAGTTTGTGCCCTTACATTTCGACAGAAGCCAGAATTAACTTTATGAGATGTAAAATTGCAACCTCCTTTAGCTGCCCAGGTCTGGCGCTGTTTTAGGGCTTTATGGGTGAGTTCATTACAGACTTCGTTTATAAAATATCAAATACAGGCAAAAGCAACTAGAAATTTAAACTAAAAATGTTTTGTATAGGCAAACGGGTTCATGCATCTTTTATTTTGTTTCCATTTCATATAAAGTATTACATTTGAAAATAGTCTTATAACGACCTGATACAACAAACACTTATGAACTCCATCTGTGTATTTGCAAATCGAAACCGTTAATATTTTGGGTAATTTGCTAGGAAACGTGAACAAAAACTAACGGTTTCATAATATTTGCTCACTGACATAAAACATTATTGATATAACTTCTGCGCACAGAGCTATGCTACAAGAAAATTTCAAATTTTTAAAATGATAGATGGCAAATGCAAATACGCATCAGTAAAGATTGTTTGTCTGTTAGATGGCGCTACCTTTGCTAAATGTTTGTTGTAGTTTTCATTAAAACCGGCCTGCGCAATATATCTACCATGCAACATTTACCTTCAATACACTTTCTTGTTCATTTTTTCTCCTAAGTTCTCCCGGTTTTCGTGGAACCGCTTTCGTATTACTTTAGAGGGTGCGGGTGTCATTTAAGCTACCTAAATGAAGTACCAATTAAGTGAAACCGGAACGCTTGGTCCAGGAGTCGAACCCATGCCCGAACGTCGCGTGTTTCACTATGACTGGCTGCAGTGATGGAAATCACTGACCTACCGAGGCCTTCACAATACACTATTCTACGGAAGTTTTATTTAAAAAAATATTAGCCACAAGTTGTATATCTCAAAGCTATATTTCGAGAGAATCTGCATCCCTTTATAACTAGAAAGCTTAGTGGTTGCAACCTGCACATTTTAGCACTACGTTTCAACGAAAATAATAATAGCAAGAAAAGCTAGAGAGAGTAACTTAATAAACCCTAAATGTTGAACAGAAGTGTGTTCAATAGCTTTGGAAATTTTCTCTTCCCTTCGAGGAAGGTAGAGAGTTAGTCCATTATGTTATACATAATAAATTATTTTGTCAATGTGAGCAAGATAAACATAAATATTCTATCACCCTGCGACCCTGGAATACATCAACCAAAAAATAAAGACAATTCTATAAGCACAGCAGGTATAGTCGAAGTTAGCTGGGAAAAACATTGAGAAAGCAGTAAATGAGGACTAAACCAGGAATATATAAAACGACAAATAGGATTTCTCAAAAAAAAAAAAATGGAGAGCGACTGTTATGATCTCCAAAAGAGGGCATGGAGGATGCTTATAACTCAAAGAAAACCAATAACTGAGCTAATAGGGACCACCCATATTATAGAAGAACAATGGATTGTATACTTAACGCAGTAATTTAAAGGAAAGAATAATGCACTGCCAAGTAATGTGACAGAAATAGTAGTACATGGCAATATAATAACAAATACAAAAAATATCAAACAGTTATAACCAGACTAAATGTTTAATACATTGCTAACTGACTGAATTACTTGGTACAACAAATAATAACCCAAGAAAGAATATCGTACAGTTGGAGAAAACATATCATTATATCAATGTTTAAAAAGTCGGAAAAGAAAAAACCAGTAAACTACAAAGACGTAAATCTGCTTAACAACACCATCAAACTAAAACAAATATAGCTAAAAAATTAATTCATTTATAACGCTAGTAGAGTAACATCAAGGATTTACAAGTGGAAACACGTATACAAATCCGCTATTCATTCTGAGACAAGTGATCAAAAAATCAATTGAATACAATAAACCAGCATTCATCTGGGTTATTGATTTGCAGAAATTCAGCTAAGAAATATAATTCATTTTTTATATAACAAAAAGATATGCATGAACCCTATAAAGACAATAGAGAATGTCCATACGAGAAACCAAGTACAAATAGTGCAAATTAAGTAGATCATTGTCATTCAGGGCTTCGTCCTCAGTCAGTGGAATATTATCCATGTCGGAGAAAGTGAGAAAGATCGCTGCGTTCAATAAGCGGTGTAAGGGAAACGGTGTAAAGGAAACGGTGTGCTTTCTTGGAGTAAATGTGATGACAGCAAAAAGCGCTGCAGTTAAGTGAATGCAAGGAATTCGAAGTTGAAGTGCCGACGGGATTATCTCAAAAGATGCGGTACGTCAAAGACACTTTGTTAGTGACCCACTAGTTTCATTGGTTAATTCTGCAAAGCCGAAACGCCAACTTGGCGGTAATTCGGAATTAAGCACGCGAGGTCTGTCAATAAGCACCAAGCACGAGCTTTCTTCGACTCTCGTCAGGAAGTGACGGGGGGTCGCCCTTGCGTCTCCGTCGTAGCGCTTAGCGGCCGAAATAAAAACTTTAAAAATGGCTTGACTACAGTAGGATCAGGAAGCCAGAAGCGCCATAGAGCGCCAGTATAATCACTGTAAGTTCTATTTTAGATGCCAATAAAAGAAATACACAATACGGAAAAGCGCCAATTAAAGAGAGACGCAGAAAGTACGATGCTACAAATCTTCAAGACGAACAAAATAAATAAGAACTGATAGATTCTCTCTCGAAGTAATTGTACTAATGCTCTTATAAAGGTTTACAATAAATCCATTTAACTAGGCCGAAAAATGTGTAAAAAGAGGACGCGGATGATGGATAAACTTGTACATCTAATACAACAAATAAGAATCCCGAAGGCTAAAGGTGAACATGTATTTGTTCAACGTACACAAGAAGATTAAGGAGGTAACATGTATGAATAGAAAGAGGAGCTTTTCAAAGTTGAATACCGCCTGACAAGACTGACCACAGAGGGTTTGCTAAGAGTGGGAAAGCACCCCTGCCGGATAATATTCTAGTTTTCAAAATCATGGAAGAGAACTGCATCGAGTCTCTCACGGTGCTCTTTCACAAAATCTATTAGACCGGACACAACGTAGGTACTAATATAAAAATTTAGAAATATCGATAAAGACGTTCGCGTGTGTTTCGTTGATTACACCAAGACTTTCTACAAGTGCCAACACAACAAAATGAGCAGTTTCTTAAGATCGATGGGAAGAACATGCATATTATCACGAATCTCTACCGGGAACAAGCGACAGTGCGAGTTGATGATCAAACATCAAAGCTTCTAGAAATCACAAAAGGAATAAGACAAGGATGTGTACTATCACCAATATTCAGAGCGGATCTTCAAAATCGCTCCCGAAGAGGGCAGTCATCAAAATCAGTGGAAAAGTAATCAACAACATTCGATACGCAGACGATACCGTGCTGTTAGCGGATGCTCTTGAAGGTTTGCAGAAGCCTCAAACCTAAGGTGGCAGTATGGCATCCATCATAAACAAAACACCTACCCCTTATCGAATTTTAAGAGTCAACAAGCAACCCATTGAGAAAGTGGGTATATTTCAATATTTAGAATGCGTTCTCAATGAAAGCTGATACCACTCGCGCCAAAGCTACATTTGTCAAGATGAACTGATTTCTGTGCTCTCGGGATGTCAGTCTAAAGAGAAAAATCTTAAAATCTAACATGAAAAGTTCAGGATTTTGAAATGTACATCTATAGAGCCAGATGTATGTTCAAAATATCATTGATCGATCATATTTTCAACGGCAAGATCAGGAATGGGTACCAAAAAGAGGTAATCAGTACTATCGAACAGAGCAAGTTTGAGTACTTTGGATATGTGATACTAAATCAACAGAAGTATTTCAATCTGCAACTAATTATCTAGGGTAAAGTTAAAGATAGAAGATAGGGGGATAGACAACATTCAGAATGGATAAGGCCGTAGTAGAAGAGAAATAAACGGCGTGTGTTGTCATAATATCATTCTTCAACAACTGAAGTAGTTTTGAATTGCTTAGCCATTTCCATTACGATTGCTTCAATTGCCTAATTAAAAATTAGTGTCAGTAAATTGGTATTGGGTTGTTAGGCCAGGCATAATAAGTAGCTACTTAAAAAAAACTGTAGCCCAGATTTTTGGCAAAAATGTTTCTGGATACCCTAGGAGCAACACCATAAAAATCTTCGCCTCTGAGATGCCGCCCTCGTAGTTTTCTGAGGTGAGAAAGTGACCAGAGCCCAGTGTAATATTTAAAAAACATAAAGAAAACTTTAAACAAATAATATAGTACTACCAAATATCAGTACCACATTATTTATTTCCGGTACTGGGCGTTTAAAGAGTCGCTCCTAGGGTACTAAGGAACATTTGTTCCAAAAATTAGTATTACATTATTTATTTCGTGATTCCTTAAAAAAATAATATTACTGGGTTCTTCGTCCTTTCTTACTCGAAAAAAAAACTACTACGCCGACTCCCAAAAGGCGGAGACTATTAAAGAGTCGCTCTTAGGGTACTAAGGACATTTGTGCAAAAATCAATACTACATTATTTGTTTCAGGTTTTGTCACCGCTAAATGCTCTAATACTAATGATAATTTAGTAACACTTCAATATAAGCATGATAGCAAACTGGGAATACCCAAAAGAGTCTTGTAACCAATAGCGTTCAACGGGACAGCCGAGCTACTCCGGAGGAGGGGCTGGGTTAACATAAAATGATCAAAATAAAATACGTGCGCCACCAAATTGGTTACTCAACAAATCTAGGTTGAAAGATGATCTGGTTATCGCAACTTATATTAAAGATAATTCCCACACAATTACATTTTTATTATACCTGCATCAGAATCGCCGTTTAAAGCACGCCTGAGCGTGCGAATACAGGCGATTAAAGCTGGCCGAGCTTTAAAGGTTGTCAAGGAAATGACTGAATGCAACAACGGACATGGACGCGACAAAAACGTAAATAATTCTCGTAACTATAGTAGCAATATTATTATGCCCTCTCGATTTATCACGACAAAAATTATTTCTAAGTTTTTAGTGCTTAATTTATTTCCAGTATTGGAGGTATAATAAAAAATTGCGTAAAGTATTCGTGGATAACTGGTCTTTAAAACACTTGCTCTATTTTGAGCACTCCGGCTACGCCGTCGTGCTCGAAAACTCGCGCGTGTTTTAAAGACCTTGTTATCCACTCATACTTTAATATACTATTATCATACGCGGGTACTTTGATAAGCTATAACCCGTTATAGAAAGAAAAAAGGCAGAAATACGGCGCAATAAAAGTGATATTTATTGTCAACGCCTACAAGCAGACAAGTAATATAAGAAGGTAGTTTTTCGTACCGAAATAAAATATTGTATGTAGGGTATTTAAAGACAATGTACGTACGTAAATGAGTCAAACCTAATGTTAACACCGCGACGAGTACACGCTGCGTTCACAGCATAACGTACCGTATGTATTTTGTAATTCCATATGTATTCGCGCCGATGCATTTTTGAATTGCGTCAAAAATATTTAGAGTATATAAGAGATAGTAGCTTATCTGTTGACTTCAGCGTCGATCAAGGACACTTACGTGGCATCAACCTCGCCTATCTGCTGTATAGAATGGTACCAACGTACACAAATCGTGCAGAATACGAAAGGGAAGTCAAAGCTGGGCCGTAATTCGTAAAGCCCTTTATACGAAAATACAGAAATCTATAAAATTCTAGAATGTCTAGAAAAACTAGACAAACTAGAAAATCTCTGTAACCAAAAAGACGCCATTACAGTACAGATGCATTTGGGAAGAACTACCTACTTCAGAGATCAAATCAGTTTTTTTTATTAATTCATACTATAACTATCTCTGCTTGTTTTTGCTTCAGCTGGTTTCGTCACAAAAATGTCTTGCCCATTTTGTAGTAGTAAACGCAAACATATGCATTGTTTGCATTATTTAATTTAAAGCAGTGGAAATCACATTGTATAAGTAATAGAACCATAATTTTCAGATAAGTGTGTATACTATCTAAACTAAAAAAATTGCGCTTTCTTGCTCCAAAAAACTACGACGTCGGAACCCCAGAAACGGGAACTTTTAAAGGATCAAGATGTGCCTTACAAGTTGCTTAATACGCCTGGAATGTGTACCTCTCTCATAGATGTTTTATTAAAATAAAATCTTTAATTATACATATTGCGAAGTAAACTAAATATTTTTCGACTTTTAATTCGTTGCTACTGTTGGGTCATTTCAAAAGCTCCAGTCCTACTCTTCCTAATACTTTTTCCCGCGTGTATGTCGGTGATAATATTTGTTTGCTGCTTTCCCTTAACAACGGAACTTAATATTATTATTAAGTTCTTAGGATAATAAAATTAACAACGCAAGATGAAGACTTAAACGTTTTGTTTATTATTGCAAGTTTTTATGTGACATGCGACACTCACAGGTAACACAACTTACGAAAGAGATTGAAATCAACATTAATCCTGGTGACAGGTGACAAACCAAACGAGTTTTTAAAAATCTAGGAAAGTTTCCATAAGCAGCGGGAAAAATATAATAAGATAACTCGGAATGTATCGCCTATTAACATTTTCGGCAAGCAACAATCCTCGGCTTCGCCTACTTCAAATGATAATAGATCCTTACATTCCTTGATACTTAGCCATTAGTCGTATCGTAGAATTATAGCTATATCGTTTTTCCACATTTTGATAGAATCGTAGAGGCTAGTTTCGCGTGTAATTGTTTATGGGCCTGTTTCAATGGTTTTAATATGATTCTCTCAAAACTGGATTTGATGTTTGCTCATTACAATAAGAAAATCAGTAGCTTCTGTTATATGGACATATTTTTTTATTTTTAACATTGAGTTTACAACTTTAAAAATGCTTCACAACTGCCTCCGATTATATCTTTTGTATTTTAAGTATAAACCCAACGATGTTCCAGAAGACGACCCAGTAGTTGTAGCTGCTAATTGTTAGCCACTTCAGTTTTTCGAAAAAAAAACTTAATAATACAGTCTAAGAAACTATTTTACAGCAGAAATTTCTTGTACCTGTATAGCTTTTACTATAACGAAATGAAGGCGAAACAAGAACCATACAATATAGGTCAGTTAAATTGTTATTGCACTGCTGCTGGCCCTCTCCGTCATCTGTCTATGACGAAATCGCAGTCATAACACTCACTTGGAGGAAACTCAAAATTAATACTGTGCATCTAATTCATTAGTTATTTCATACATAACGTTGACTGACAAGCTTTACCGTCTTCTATATAACGAATCACAGTAGCAACATCTTTATAACCTCTTTGTCTTTCGTACCATTTGCAAGGGTTGTATAGCAGGAATATAACATTGCCAACAATGCTTTCACGATTCATTTTAGACTGCGGACAGGTGCATAGCATTTTCTGGAATATTTCCTCAATTTTTTATCGTTCTTCATCTTCTTAGTCGTCGTCGTGTCTTCTTTGCTGAAGAATTGTGATCTATGGCTGCGTGAGTTGGTAAGAGGGTGTCATCCCCATAATCTCACCTTTTGTAGCATCGTAATCCTATTTTCCACCTTCTGCTTCACTGTCCGGAGCCTGTCTCTACAGATACTCGCCATCTGAGCAGCAAATGCATCCCTCACGTATCTCCCTATGGAGCTTTGAAGGGTTGTGGTGTTTTATTATCAATGCTTGTTATAGGTTAGTTATAATTCCACTGGTTGCAAGTCCAAAGCCTTTTTATAATAAATTTATGAAACGCAATAGGAGATGTATTGAACCGATGTTAGATATCTGCTCTCTGGTTTCTCTAACTCTGGCTCTTTGACAAATAAAGCCTGTTCGGATAAGACCGGATGTTTTAGATCGTTTTCCAATATTTGGCCAATTATTTGGTTAAGGTGTGGCGGTAAGACGACGCCGACGGTTCAGTTTTTTATATTTTATGAATTGGAAGAATTTGTCTAATCTTGTGGCTATTTCCCAAGGGCTTTAGAATATCGGCAAGTATCTCGGATATTAGGATGTCTGGGTTTAGATCATCTTCCTTCATTACCATCGTTATTGGAACCATGTTTTCTGTATAGTTCTGAGCAGTATTATTTCTAAATGTTCATTACGTTCTCAGTTTTGAACTCGACAAAGAAAGCGAATTGCATTTTTAACAATAAATATATCGCAATGAATACTTGTAAAGTCTCTAAAATTCTGATAGCAATTAATAACATTTCATATATTTCAAAATTCAAATATTCTTCTTCTTCTTCTTAATTTAGGACATTGTCCTGTCTTCCTATATTTTGCCTCTTAGGTATTGTCTTGTGAGCCCGATGTCCAACTCTCGTACCATCTCTTTTGTGATCTACTAGGTGGTCGTTTTGTATTTGGATTTTGGATCATTACCCTCTTTGCAAATCGGATATTCTCTATTCTTTCGACGTGAACTAGCCAGAATCGTCGTCTTGACCTGCTCCATCTGACTACATTGTTTATGCCACATATTTCTCGAATTACGATATGTCTAATTTTGTCATTGTGTTACAAAATATTATGTAAATGTGCTAGTTTGATTTTTGCAAATTGTATGCGTAACATTGACTTTGAGCTAAGAATTTTAAAAATGGTATTAAAATAGTATTAGCCTTCATTGAAACATAAAATATAATCAAAGCAGGCTTAGAAATAATGAATAACAATGTAAGAGTAATAAAAACAAAAAAAGAAGGGAGAAGCGAAGCAAATCTGTGAGGTGTGTTTTTTTGGCTTCCCCAGTGCCAGTTTTGCATGGGTGCTATTGGGTGCTGTGGAACCGGGCGGTAAATTTGCCTTGGGCGGTGCGCGGATGCGCTAGTGTAACCAGCGTACATACATCAAGTAGAGACACTCATGCCAAATGTTGGAACTTGTCTAGAGTGCCTGGGACAGTGCCTTGGGAGGTATTTCTGAGCTTAACTATCAGATTGCAGCACACAATTCTACCAATTGGAGCCAGTTACTGCCTCTGCTAGCAATCATATGATCAAGTAATGGCGCCATCTGTTAGTATTATCGGAAAGTACCTCCCCAGGAGCCGTTCAAGGTCATCTAAATCGGAATTTTGACATCAAAGGAACCAACAATGAGTATCTCTACTTGTTTGATTTATGTACGCTGCTATAACTCTAGCGGTCACCTACCATATTTGTATTACTCACACTCACGTCACTCGCACTTAATAAAGTTGGCACGACGACGAAGTAAGCATATTATCATGTCCGGCATATTATATTTGTATATTATGTTATTAGGAGTAAAAGTGTTACTTTATGTGGTGAGACTGGACGCGTTTGACGAGCGTAAACGAGTCATACAAGTCCGGGCCTTGCACACAAAGTCACACAGGTTTGATGAACACCAACGAACCTCTAATATAGCATTTAAACAATCTGAGAATATACAGGGTGTCCCAAAAAGAATGAGACACCGATTAGTCATAGATTCCTTACGTTATAATAAATCGATTACACCTAATATACCTTAGTACAAAGTCCCTTCAGGAAGAAGTTATAGGGCCTTGAAATTCAATTTTTTATTTTTTAGTGTTTTGTTAATTTTCACGAATGTAGATGTGTTGATTTGAATTGGTGTACTTACTTAATATTATGTACTGCACTAATACGAAAAATTTCATAAACTAGACTTGACTGTAAGGGGCACTTTACCTATCTTTTAAAACTTTTTGTAGCTCTAACTTCGTTATCTGTAACTTTTTTTGAAATTTTAGGTTTTTATCTGAAAGAGAATTAAAATACACAAAAATAATGTACTCTTAGTTCTTAAGCCTAAAAGCAACCGTTTACCTAAAAATGCCCATCAAAGGTTTTTGGTTGTCATTAACTTCAAGGCCCTGTAATTTCTTATTGAAGGGTCTTTGTACTAAGGTATATTGAGTTTAATCGATTTATTATGACGTAAGGAATCTATGCCTAATCGGTGTCCCATTCTTTTTGGGACACCCTGTATACCGCCCAGTCTTTAATTACTGGATGAATTGATAAGAAACTTCAAAAAGAAAATCTCTGTAAAGATATATTGGGTTAACGTCCTAAAAACAATTTTTAGCGTTATAAAATTTTTAGCAACACTAGAGTTGGCATTTATGGGCAGTAATGAAAAGATAGGCGATTATCATAATGGCAATTATTTGGGTGCGATAGAACTTTTGTCCGAATATAGCCTTTTTTTAGAAAGCCGTATAAGAAAACTTGCCAATCGTGGAAAGGGCGCTGTTTCTTATTTATCCAAAGATATTTGCAATGAATTCACAGGAATCTTACACGTTTTTTACTGCATCTTCATACAAATGGAAGTCGTTATCTAAATATATAAGAGATTCTGAAAATGCGTCTCTTCCACTTCCACCTAAGAGAGTTAACACTTCGCAGTGGTGATCACGATTTGATGCCACTGCACCCTGGAACACAGTTACGTATCAATAAAAAGATGTTTAGAACAAATATCTCAAGATAGAAAAGAAAACAGTGTTGTAAGAGTTGATGCAATTTCTTCTGCCGAGAAATTAGATCTTCTTAAAAATTACATTCTTTTAACATTTTGGTTGGACATTTTCCACCGAACTAATGATGTAAGTAAGGCTCTTCAACAAACAATATGGATATAAGTACCACATTCAACCTTTTATCTTCAATTGTCCAGTACTTTCAATATCGACGAAACGAGTTTGGTCAATATGAAGTCAAAGGAATAGCTTTAGCAGACAACGAAAACTGAATGGAACGACGAAGCACTAAAAGAAAAAGGCATTTAGGGGAACCAAATACAGAAGTTACTTTAAGAGTAAGACGTAGAGAGAAAATGAGAACACAGAGTTACCTTCCAATTCTTGATAATCTTCAGTCTGAAATTAATCGTAGATCGCAAGTGTACAAAACATGTTCAGATTTGTTCGAATTTTTGTTTAATTTTAAAAATTTAAATGATGAAGATATAGTATTACATGCACAAAAATTAGAAGATACATATAGACGACTTAGACGAATATTTTCCTGAAGAATGTATTCACTTAAAAAGTTCTTCAACAAACTAAGTGATGAAGTTAAAGTTGAATCTCCCAAACATTAAGTGAAATTGTTACATGAAAATAAATTAACATGTTCATTCCCAAATATAAATGTATGCATTCGTTGTTTTTTTCGATAATGGTTACGAATGCTAGTGGCGAGCGTTCATTTTCCACGCTGAAACGGGTTAAAAACTATCTTCGAAATACAATTTCTCAAGAAAAATTCAATTCTTTAACCATATTATCAGTAAATTCGGACATTTTAAGCACCGTAGACACTAACCAGCTAATACAAACCTTTTCATATTTAAAAGCAAGAAAGCGACTTTTGTAAAACTGAGTAAAACTCTTCTGCTGTATTTTATTACCAATGTGACCCAATGTTTAAAAATGTTATTTCGTTTTTATATTTTTTTTCTTACTTTAGTCTTATAAATAAAAACCAAATATTAGCCTTTTGGTTTGTGTGTATTTTCTTCTTAGTTTGTTTTTTATTTTTATTTTTTACTAATGTTTTCTGTAAAGTTATCTGTAATACATAATTTTGGATTTTGGAACCCTTTTTTTTAAGCATAATATACAAATACAATTTCAGATTGTTTAAATTACTAATTTACAAAAACATAGAAAGGTAGGGGGGGCGTGGGGGTCACAAGTAGCACCGGGCGCTAAAGTACCTTAAACCGGCACTGGGCTTCCCCACAAATAATCCGTTTAAAAGCGAATAAATACCCATTGTTCCCAATTCAGTGTTTTATAATTAGAGCAGTGTCTTTTGGACAGGCTGTAGAAGAGTTTCTTTGATTCGTTGCACCGGTACAGGAGTTTTAAAAAGTGTTGAATAGTACGTCGAGTGGGAGATGGTGTTTTTGTGGCAGTTTGTGGAGCTATTCTGAGGTCAGTATAGCCCTGGAAGCGGGAAAGAGGCAGCGACATCCGTGCTGAGCAGTACGGAACCCTAGGACTGGGTAACGAAGGAGTTGTAAGCAGTTTTGGAGAGGTGTAAGCTGCAGGCGGCGTTCGAAGAGGTATCTGGTTTGTTAAATCAGGTTAACGAAGAGAAAGAGGAGCCTTTGCCGGTCGTGGAACTTGCTGTGGCGACGCCTGGTGTTCTATTTTGCATCAGAAAAGCCAATAAAGTTATAAAGTTATTCTAAAAATAGAATTTGGTGAGATATTTAAAGTGGCGTCGGTTTTTGCACAGTTTCGGAAGAAGCGCATCGTGAATGTTTTGTAGTGGCTTCTATTTACTTATGTTTGTTAATTCACTTAAGCAACGCACTTTTACGTAATCAGATTTTGTTGCACTAAAAACATTAAGAGAAAAACAATTTTGAATGGAAAATTGCTTGTACCAATCCCAATGAAAAACTTATAGTGGCTGTTTCACTCCATACAAACTATTATAAAGTGCAGTAAAGACTATCGCGATAACAGATACGTAGAACTTGAAGAGAAAATTAGTGACTATGGAGACTATACAATACTGTGTCTTAGAAGCTGCATATCTACATACACATCTAAAACCTATGTGAAAACCAGTACCAGTACCTCAGATTTGAAGATACAACGCCAATTGGAAATACAACCATTTCATATTAAGGAGCACTGCATTTAGAAAAAGATAGAAAACATCCTGATAGATGGAGAGCAGCCTTTCCGTTTAGAGAGTTGAAAGACGGATCGAAGAAAAAATTAGTCAAGACTCTTATTTTTGAAACTTGCGCGGCAAGAAATGACAGGTGGGCTTTGGAAGTTAGAGTCCGATTGGTTGGTAGTATTAGCGAGTTACATGCTTCAGATTCAAAATACCATCTTGCCTGTCACAATAGATGCATGGGCTCAAATGCAGTTGAATCTGAAAACGTAAGTGTAAAGAAAATAGAGTAACTGATATCTCATTTAACGAAACCGTGAGTGCGCATTTGGCAGATAAATAACGCATCTGAAACTCTGTAGAACTACACAAACTTTATACTGATAGTTGAGGATGTAAACTTAACCGATCAAATTTGATAAAAGCGCTCAAAGACCAAAGCAGTGAGCTGACAGTGTTCTATTCACCAGGATAGGCTAATATTGTAACTTTTGTCAACAAGGCAGCATTGGCTTTAAGACTAAGTCCTGGCCATGGCGACGATGATATAAATGCAGCTGTAACTAAAATAGCAAAACAAATAAAACGTGAGGTTAAAGAAACAGTAAGAAACAAGGAGCAGTATAGCTAGAAGCAGTATAGCACCAAATATTGCAGTAGAGCAAGGAGAGCCACAGGAGCCAGCAACGTTTACAAACTTGCACTTACAACGCCACTGCCTACTCGCAAGGTTGTTATGAGTGCAACAGAAAACAAGAAGCAGTTAATAAATCTCATACGCTGCAGCATTGTCAATGATATCACACGCAATGCCAGGTATGCGTACAAACACAAATTAGTCTTAACAAGTGCAGACGCAGAGCCGTATGAACTTTATTGTGGTAAACTAAAACGAAGGCCAGACCTAAGAACAAAACATGGGAAAGCTGACACGATCCTTGTTCAACAAACAATCCAAGAAGCTGCTGATGAATTCGAACAGGTAATTGTCATATCAGATGACACTGATGTTTTCTTGCTACTTCTGTACTATTATAAACTTGAAGAAAATATCTACTTCGGTTTTAATGGAATCACCAGTCCATGGTTGTCCAGTAATAACCATTAGAGCATCAGCTATGAAACATACTACCTGATATTCTAGTAGCTCATGCTATTAGCGGATGTGATAAAACTGTGTACTATGGCATTAGAAAGAGTAGTCATCAAAACATTAAAATATTGAAAATCTCTATCCATGGTAGAAGAGCAGCATTCTAATCTTTCTGATCTTATACAACAAGCATCAAAGTTTATGACTGCATGGTATGGTAAATCTTCGTGCAATTCAACTTCCGAGGCCCATGTGGAATTATGGTCAAATAGAATTGGAAGCGGGAGGTCACAGCTGCCTCTTCCTTACTCGCTATCTTCAACAGATGGGCTTTCGCAGAGAACGTGAAGCGTGCTCAAATTCAAACGTGTATTCGAAAAGTCACTGGACTGATCCTCCAGGTTTAGATCCACTACTTTACGGCTTCAATAAGGAAGAAAATTCAAGATGCTTAATGCCCATAACAATGCCGGAGAACACAGAAGTTGCACATCCTGACATTCTGGAATTGATTAAATGGTCTTGTAAAAGCAACGCTCCATGCAAGACTATAAGGTGTGGCTGCAAAAGTGCTGCTTTGCCCTACACATGCTGCTGAAGTTGAAGAAGATAATGATGAAGACGAGGGTGAAGACCACGATGAAGATCAGGATGAAGATCAGGATGACAACCAGGATGACGACTATGATCTTGATGATTCCATTGAAGATTAGTACGTTTGGAAAATTTGTCTATAGTGTTTACATTTTAAACTGATGTTTCTCCATTTCATTTTCTTAAAATTTCTGCTTTATTTACAGAATAAAATATTTTTTATATATTAAAAAATCTAAATTAGCATTGTTAAACAGTTTTTCAATTTCCATTGCCGATTTAAACCTTTAATATTCAAATACTCATATTCACGACTTCACTAACCTTTAATATTATTGCAAATAGCGTATAGCTTCAGTTGTCCAGTAGCAACAGTTTGTCATCAGTCAGATATGTGAAAAAGACTACTTGATGCAACAAATTACATCGAGAAAAAAACTTAATACGATATTTTTGAGTTTTTCATTTGGCGACCGGACTATTAATACGAAACCAACTGGTTTTAATAAATTGTGAGGTTGGAGCGCCATTTTTGTAAAGTTGTTGCCATCAGTTGAAATATATAATTTTATAGCGGTTCCATTGGTTAAATAAGCGGTGGCTAAAGTGATTACTTTTAAAATTCATATAACCACGATAATTACCTTAATAGCAGATGTATTGTTTATAATTATACAATAAATCACATTTGCTAGGATGTAGAAAACCGAACTCTTTGAGATGATAGAGTGATTTATTTATCTAAAAATCTAATAACAATAATAATAATCAAATCATACACACACATCATAACAATATATTGGAATAATATATAAATCCTCTCCAGAGCAGGCAAGTGCTATATACAAGGGCTTCAGCCCCCCTCTCCTAGCTACAGGTCTAGTTCTAGCAATTTTGATATAAAATCGACCTCTCGTTCTTCCAACAGCTCAAATCGTTTGTTCTCGCTCTTCCTCGCTCAAAAATATCCATAGACACTGTTCTTATACAGTGTGTCCCAGGATTGATGTTACAAGAGGTGAGATGAACCAAACATTATTGAATTTTATTTTAAGATTGTGGGATTAAATCCTGCTTGGTCTGAGGAGAATTTCAAGAATATTTTCAGTTTTTGAAAAAACAAGTCTGCCTTGACAGTGAAGCGAAAACTATTTTATTTTCAGGTAAACTATCCTTTATGAGCATGATATGGCAAAATTTGACCAAGAAAAGTTGTTTAGAATTATAAATCATACACATTTCAGGAAGAGGTACCTACTTAAATTAAACCGTTAAAATTTATTTATTAAAAATGACGGTTTGATCTAAGTAGGTAGAACTTCCTGAAATTTTGTATAGGGCCATAATTTATCATTCTGAACAACTTTTCTTGACATAATTTTGCCGTTTCATGAACAGAAAGGGTAGTTTACCCGAAAAGAAAATAGTTTTTGCTTCTCTGTCAAGGACGACTTTTTTTCAAAAACTGAAATTATTCTTAAAATTCTCTTCAAACCAAACAGGGGCTAATCCCACAATCTTCAAATAAAATTTTAACATTTTTAGTCCATCTCACCTCTTGTAACATCAATCCTGGGACACACTGTATGTACGTATAGAGATTTATCGCCTCCAAGTCATGACATAAACAAGTACGAATGAGTTGAGTTGTCGCATAACTAAATAGTTGAGAGATCAACTAACCTAACCACTGTAGGTTTTAGCGATACACAGTGACATCCATTGAATTGTCTCAACTACTAAAAATGCCCCTGTAAATATAATTTAACCGTTCCAACACTGAGGCAAAAATGACATGTAACAACTGGAAGTACAAAAATAGATTTTTCAAAGATCGGGCTAAAGGTCAAGTCAGTCCATGTTGAAAAGGGCTGACACTAACTGAATCTCCTTCCAGGCCTTCGAATTCTGCGCCTGAAAATCCGCCCCAGACACAATTTTCTGAGACAATTTAAACTCGTTTCCACAGGACTTCAGGTGCATTGTTGCTTTAACAAGCCCGCACTTAAAAGTTAAGGAAATTTTATCGAAGAGCGCTGTCGAACGGATTTGTAACGAGTCCTCGACCCCGAGCCCTGCACGTTTTCGATATTAAAAGAGTGTCAGAAACATCGACTCGACAAATTCAGCACAAATGTTGCTTTCATGTTGTCCATTCCTGTAATTAACGGTGGAAAAATAATTGAACACCTTTTTGTGGCCTGAAAAGAGCTTTGTGTATCTAAACGAATCGTTATTGTGAGCACTGAAACTTATGAACGGAACGGAACAAAAAATGGAAATGATTATTTTCCTTACAACTTCTGGTTTTTGTTACTTAACTTCCCTGTAAATGTTAAGATAAAGCAATATAGAAGCGCCCGCTGACTTAATTAGGATATGTACTTTTGAGAAACCCAGACAAGGCCCCAAAATCAAATTAAATATTTATACACTGGAATTTCTTTTATAAAAACATTTGAGAAAATACGAAGATAAAAGCAGTAATTGCTTTGTCATTCATTAAATTTCATGTTATAATGCCTATCAAGAAGGCTCCCAAACAAAATATTGAGTTTTAACGTTTTAGCCGTGCCTTCTTTATTCGATTTTAAATATTCTGTCTTAGTAATTTTTTAATTCACTCTTTGAATATGGCTACACCAAAATTCTACTTTTCAAAATGCGCTATAATCATAACGCTGTTAGCTTGCATCTTAAAAATAAATTACTAAAAACCCTTTCCAAGCTGAAGAGCAAATACAGCTACACTCATTATGCCATAAGCTATAGCAAACAACGCAGTTGCCATGACAACCTTCCCACACTGCCGCTGTTCCCATTTGCTGGATTCCAGGTGGGTCTTATCAGTAGCGAGGTTTCTTCTTATTTATATAACCGTCAGCGAGGCATGGATAAATAACCATATTTTTAATCTGACGATTAGCTCGGATAATTAAGCACACTAATTCATTAAGGGAAAATCGCGTCCATTAATAATGCAGCTGAAATAGGTATATTTTTACTAAAAATTCCAAATTGTAATAGTAATCACATCCTCTTAGATATCAAGCAAAATCATTTAATAATAGTGTACAAGAAAGTTTCCCATAATATTCAAAAACAAGATAAGACAACTGTAAGCGTTTTTCATTATTCAAGTTTACTTATTTCGAAATTTTATGGGGTCGACATCTCCTAGATAGTTCCTATACTGAACAGATTAAAATTATTGCCTATAAAATGTTATTGCTATTTTTGTTTTACGTCTTTTTTATGATGTTTTTCTGCAATATGCTATGGAAAAAACATTTCCAGTAATAACATTTATAAATACGTAGGCATATAGTTTGTAGCACTGTAAGCATAAAGATTTAAATTTCGAGATGCTTTGTTTATTTACCCATATACTTTTGATGTGGAAAATCAACTTAGAGTTTGTACATAATAAAAAAACACAAAATTCTTACATTTGGTTTCCAAAGTCATTATGTTTTAATGAAATATTTAGAAATACGCGATAAATTAGAAATTATGGCCCAAGTCGTAAAACCTGTATATATGACTTTTGAGCACCTTCTAACTACACTTAAGCAATGATACAGATTCATTTTAATTAACCCTTAAAACATCTTTTTTTTACTATAGTTCAGTCATTAGGTAATTTTAAGAAACATTAAATTCCGGAGTTCTAATTTTTGGATATGTTTTAAAACTCGGTGCCCGAATAGTCCAGTCGCTATGTGCAAAAAGAAGGATTTTGCTTGAGAGTAAACCGAAATTTGAAATTTCCTTTTTGGGGTATTGGGGGTTCACAAAAGCTTAACTTCAAATTGTCGACCAAGATTTCCTATGTGCTATTTCCACCATCTTAAAAAAGCGTTAGTTTGATTTTTTCGTAACATTTCGGTTCCTGTTGACGGTACATGAAAATAAAGTTGATCATTTAGTTAGAGTTTTTACTGCTCTACAATTTATGTTCAATTACTTTTCAGGTACAAGCGATATTTGTCGAGATATCCAACGCAAAAGGAGACGCCATTTTTTTCACGCTTCCTCGCTTGTGTTGTGTTTGTGACCCTATTTAGTGAAAAAGTAGGTATTAAAACTTGTAGAACTTGAAAATACCTGCAATTTGACGTATTATAAATTAAAATGCGACTAAAAGTACTACTTGTAGAGCAAACCAAAGTCGTCAAGTCGGTGCGTAATTTTGATTTCATGTGTCGTATGTATGTATGTATTATCTGTAACCTCATTTACCTTGCGGTGTCGAGGCTGGTGCTTTATGCGCTGGCATCTGGCGTTACAATGATCAACTTGCCCCGGATTCGGGATACAGAGTTGGATCGCGCCTTTGGTGCTTGCGCAGCAACCATTGTATAAGGTGTGTGTATTGGTGATGTGTTGACCTTGTTACTCCATCTCTTAGGTCTGTGGTTCTGAGTAGAGCACAGTTAATTTGGTGCCCAACTGTGAATGGTCTCACCGAGCCCGATTCTAATCGCCAAGGCGAAAAATATCCGACCCCCGCGGGATTCGAACCGAGGACTTGCTTAATGCAAGTCTGGCGCTTACCCAACAGCGCCACGCGGCTTCTTTTCATGTGTCGTACTACTTACATAAATGACATAATACACTTCATTACATTATTAGAATCATTAGAAAATGTTTGTAGACAACTTGAAGTTCAACTTCCCTAGATTCCCAACATTCCAAAAAAGGAGTTTAAAATTTCGGTTCCTATGAATTTTTACAACTAAACATTATTCAAAGTACTACGTACACTTACAATCCGAGCATGAAGTTCATATATTAGTTTTGCTGGATATGAGATGGTATTTTATGTATTCTGAAATGCAAAAATATCAAAAACTGCTGTTTCAATTATCTTTGCTTGGCTTTTAGTAGTCGTTCAATTTTCGCATCCATATAGTAAGTAGTACCGGGACAGCAATAAATAACCTTATAAAACTTAAACGCATTTTTCTCCGTGTGTTTTTTAGATATCTTTACATTGTTCCACACACTTAGTTGAATTTTGATTTTTCTGTTGATGTCTCTTTGTTCTTCATATGTAATTTTGTATTTTAGATAACTGAAGCAATTGATTCGTTCGATTGGTATATCAATAATGATTTTCGCTCGAATAGCATCTTGGTATTTAGTGTTTCAAGTAGATATTTCTATATTATATATTTTTTTATGTTTTGTATAGCTTATCGATTGCTCACAACAATTATCATTCCAAAGAGTTGAAGTAATTAAATTTTGTTAGTAATATACAATCATATAATGTTAGGTATTTACTGCATTTATGATGAAATATAATAATTCCAATAATGCGTAAAGAAGTTTATTATGCCATTTATGTAGTAGTGCGATACATGAAAATAAAGTTACGCGCCGACTTGACGACTTTGGTCCGCTCTACAAGGTCAAATAGATCAAATTGCAGGTATTTTCAAGCTCTACAAGTTTTATCTTCGCTACTTTTATACTAAATAGGACGAGAAACAAAACACAAGCAAAGAAACGCGAAAAAAAAATTACGATCTCTTGTCGCACTCATTAATTTCTTATGTTCAAAACGGATTTCGGACAATCTGTATGTCTTATGTTCAAAACGGATTTCGGACAATCTGTATGTATCTTTTAACTTTTGTAAATGCAATACTATATCTCCATCATTTAACTTTTTAGATTAAACAAAAATTCGAACAAATCTGAACATGTTTTGTACACTTCGGATCTACGATTAATTTCAGACTGAAGATTATCAAGAATGAAGGTAACTCTGCTATCATTTTCTCTTTAGGTCTTACACTTAAAATAACTGTATATTTTTGGATAAATAAATATCTTTGGATATATAAGAAACAGTGGACTTTCCACGATTTGCAAGTTTTCTTATATGGTTTTCTAAAAAAGGGTTATATTCTGACAAAAGTTCTATCCCACTCAAATAATTGCCATTATGATCCTCGCCTATCTTTTCATTACTGCCCCTAAATACCAACTCTTCTTTTGCTGCAAATGTTATAATGCTAACAATCGTTTTTAATACGTTAACACAATATTCTTTTACAGAGTTCTTTTCTTCTTCAAGTTTCTTATCAATTCTTCCAGTAGTTAAAGACTGCGCGGTATATATTCTCAGATTGTTTAAATGCTCAGAGATTCGTTCGTGTTCATCAAACCTATGTGACTTTGTGTGCCTCGCCTCGACTTCTCTGACTCGCTTACGCTCGTTGGTTAAACGCGTCCGGTCTCGCCACACAAAGTATCACTTTTACTCCTAATAACATAATATACTATTATATGCTGCCTGCTATGGCTGCCCGACGCCAGGAGATAGCCGGAAATGATAATATGCTACTTCGTCGTCGTGTCAACTTTACTAAGTGTGAGTGGCGCCGCGCGCGCCGAAGACAAATTTACCGCCCGGTTCTACAGCACCCGATAGCACCCATGTAAAACCGGCACTGCCGTTAACGGGAACCGAGTTGTCGCGAAAAAATCAAACGCACCTTTTTTGTAAAATGGCGGAAATAGTACATAGGAAATATTGGTCTACAACTTGAAGTTAAGCTTTCTTGAACCCTCCCCCCCCCCTCAATACCCTAAAAAATAAATTTCAAGTTTCGGTTCACTTCCAAACAAAAATGACATAGTGACTGGACTAGAATGCAAATTCTATTTTCTAACATGAGGGATGTCGCTCGCGACGCCATCTTGGAGAAATGGTAAGCAAAACATGTTCTTATGGAATATCTACTTCCACATTAAACATATGACTAAAATACCTATCATCATTCTTATCAAAGACGTTATTTCCAACCACTTTTGTTTGCAACATTTTTCTCTAAATTAAATTTAGAGCTGAGCTAGCGCAGCACAAAGTAAAGCGCAAAACTAAATTTATTTTCTGTTTCCAACAGATTTTTCAATGATTATAGATTCATAATTATGTTTTAATTAGGTCTTATTATTATTTTTAGTCGCTTCCAGACTATCATAAGATTTGCAGGTAGTCGTATCGGACCCCATTTCTAATGGTCGAATTCTTAAAGTCTCAATACGCATGCGTCAGCAGGAGTGATATTCTTGTCTGTAGACGTTAGTGATTCTATTCGAAATAATAGCTGTTTGGTCGAGTAGTTAAAGTGCCCTTTTTTGCACGCGTGAGAAAGTTTAAAGAATGAGCCGAAGGCGAATTCTTTAAATCTCACAAATACAAAAAAGAAGCTTTAAATACTAGTTTTAAACATAATTTATTCGACTACCACATATTTATGCTGAAAGAGATTACAAATCGTCAATGTCATTTCAAATTGAAAACTCATTAGAAATCATATTATGTATGTTTTCATTGTTTTAAATTGAAAACTAGCCAAATTTAATAAACAATAAGTGTGCAATAAAGTGACAGATGTGTGCAATAAAATTTTTATTGCATAGTATGCAATACCAACATGCTTTTGACGTTTGAGAAGTGTCAAATAATAGCCTTCTTTAGGAAGTGGTAGTCGAAAAAAAACATTTTTGCCATCGACTTTTCCAAGACGGTGTCGTGAGCGACACCCTCCCAAATTGGAAAAATTAGAATTTTCATTAGAGCACTCAGTTTTAAGGCATATACAAAAATTAGAACTCCGGAATTTAAGGCTTCTGAAACACATTTTTAGTTTCTTTTACGACCTTTTCCATTAACAAACAAACAAATAAAGAAACTATTGGATTCACTCCAAAAATTCGAAATTGAGTTTTCAACAGATCTTCACATTTTAGAGTCCTTGGCCCAAAAAACATATTCTTGTTCATTGGTCTGTCTTTCAGTGTGTCTGTGTGTCTGTATATGTGTGTGAACGAAATATCTCAAAACCGACACGAGGTATGACGTTGAAACTTCATATACATATAAGTTTTGTGTACTATCTAAACGCGACAGCAAGCTTTTGAACAAAATCTCATAACGAAAGGATGGTGTTTACACTTGTAATTTTTCAGTTTTTTTATAAATTTTTTCAAAAACGGCTATAATGATTTTTTTCAAACTTTACATTTTTATTGTATTTTTAATGAGTATTGATGTGAGATAGGTGATTTTCCAGTTGAATGCCTCTAAAATGGGGTTTTCTTGTTTTTTACTTCCTTTTACGATAAAGGAAGTATTGGATGCACCCCAAAAATTCGAAATTGAGTTTTCAACAGATCTTCACGTTTTAGAGTCCCCTGAACCCAAAAAAAAACATGTTTTTGTTTATTGGTCTGTGTGTCTGTGTGTGTCTGTCTGTCTGTGAACAGAATATCTCAAAAACGAAAAGAGGTATGGCATTGAAATTTCATATATAAGTTTTGTGTACTATGTAGATGCGACAGCAAGCTTTTAAAGAAAATCGCATAACCGGAAGTAAGTGTTTACTCTTGTAATTTTTCAGTTTTTTCGATTGTTTCAAAAACGGCTCAAATGATTTTTTTCAAACTTTACATTTTTATTACATTTTTAATGTGTATTGACATGAGATAGGTGATTTTCCAATTGAATACTTCTAAAATGGGTTTCTTTTGTTTTTTCTCTATTTTTTTTATTAACTCCTATTTTAAATAGAACACCCGGTATATTATTACAGTTTTAAATTCAGCTTAAATTTTATAGGTAATTTGTCTCTCTCCCAATTAACGCTCTATTTTACCGTTTTTGCAGAATTTATAATTTTTGACAAATGCTTAAAAATAAAAAATCAAATTTTTGGTTAATTATAAGATCCCTGTAAAAGAAAGTTGTGTGAGTGTATCACACCAGATTTTTTTGTTTTTTATTAACTCCTATTTTAAATAGAACGTCCGGTATATTATAACATTTTTTAATTCAGCTTAAAATTTTAGAGAAAATTTGTCCTTTCAACTAGTTTTATATTTTGTACGGTTTCTGTAAAATTGTAATTTTTGAAAATTTTTGACAAATATGCTTAAAAATTCAAAATCAAATTTTTGGAGAATTATAGTATCACTGTAAGAGGAAGTTGTGTGCGTGTATCATACCAAATTTTCTTGTCTCTAATGATTGGACTACTAGTTAATACAAAAATAAGATAGGCAGTTTTCAAGCTTTGACACTAAATTTCTTAAAACAATCAGACGTGAAGGAGAGATTCGAAATATAATTTTTCTACGAACCTATAAAAATTTGGTTTTTTGCCGTTTGTTTTCACAATTAAAAATGTTATTTTATGGCACTAGTATTAAAAAAATACTCTTATTTTATTTACTCACCAAAGTAACGTGCAATAAAGACCTAAACCACACACTTTGTGGTAATTTTGTATGTAAACATAACCTAGAATGTCTAACGCAGTGTGACAGAAAAAGTTTCACTGAACTAAATTTTTATTCATCTGTTACGATCGTAGAAAAATAGTGTATACAAACTCGCGCTAAAAGTGTTACTACACCTGACAGGTTATCCAACTCGGTTTTAACGGCGTCATTTGACAATTACCGTGTCGCTTGCAATAAACACTAAACAGTCACTTTTAGTGAAACTAAAAAACTTTGCTTCTTCTCACTTTAATCACCATCATAATTTAGTCGCTTCCTTCCAGACGTCTCTGCTTTTACAAGTTGTTCTGCATCGTGTGATCCTAGATTAAGAAGGTTATTTGTTTGGTCAACCCATCGGTTGCTGTTTTTTTTGCCTTTTTCCTTCCACTTTGCCTTCTACAATAAGTTTTTCCATTGTGGCAGCTCTTCGGGCGATCTATCCGAAATACTTCAACTATGTCTGTTTTATCTGTCTCAGCTGACGCGCTCTTATTATCAACTCTTCCAGTATAAAAATATTTGTTCGGTGTTGTACCCAGAATACTCTCATCTTGCGTCGATACATCCACACTTCGAATCCATCTATTCTTGTCTACCTTTTTCAGGTTTCACGTTTCTACTGCTACCGGGAAAAATAAGTATTTTGACCAGATTAAGTGTTGTGGCTTTAGTAATCATCTTTATCTGCCCATTTTTTTAACTTAGTGTGCTGAAATTGAAACGTGAGATTGACCTGGCTCGCCTGGCGGTATTTGAAATAGCAATACACAGCCGATATGTACATCTGTGTTCATTGTAGTTGGATGTTATACATTTATAATTAGCTCTAAGTATGCCATTATGAGTTTTAAACAAGCGCCAATGTGTTGTGCGTATTTCTCACCAAAATGCGTGCACTAGTCGCGAATTTGGCAGGGTGCGCCAGAAGCTGGGTAGAAGAGAAAAGGTGCTTCATTCGCGGGTACAAGTGAACGCCGTGTGACCTAGTTTTCAAGGTGCACGCTGTGTCAGTTGGTGTCGGAGCTCCTACGTATCCTGAGGAAGATCCGAGAGCAGAGAAGTGTTGTAATAGTGACCTGTAAGCTGTACAGAAGCGTCAAAGTTCTACGGGCAGTGCAATTTGGTGACTTGAAGCCAGACGGTCAACAAAGCAAGCGGCAGCATCGTTGACTGACACGATGGAAAAGGCATCGCCTTGAAGAGCAGCGGGGGCCCACAGTCCAGGTATTGCACAAACCAAATTCGATCATTTCCCAGCGTTCATTTCAGCCGGAACGTTATACTAACGTGTCTCTTCTATTGCCTCTAACTTCCTAGTGTTAAGAATTTGCTCGCTTGTGCTCTTTTACGGAATAAAACCCGCATGGCCTTCCAAAATTTTCTGGCATAAAGATGGAACATGTCTTATAGGTATAATGATTCAATCCAATCTTTCGACCACTCTCCTTCTCTAGCTTGAAGCATAAGATATTTAGCTCTTTTTCCATGTCGGGGAAAGCAGCATTCGTTTCTTTGAAATTATCTGCTTGCAGACTTTTATAGTGATTTCTCCAGATCTTCGCGTTTCCATCCACATTCCTCACGATCTCCCTCTGTTCGTATGCCACATCTAAATTCTAGGTTTGAAGTCTTGGGACAGATGCAATACTTTATCGTAAAGCTGAAGCGCTTCGTCACTATTAGCATGACGTTCGAACTGTTCATATATTTTACCTGTTTTAGTCTATTCTTGTCTTGTCGACCCGCCTTTTTTCGTAGTTCTTTTACGAGATTAATTGTTTGAACCGTCATAAGGGTTCTGAACTTGCGGCCTCTTTACGTTTCTTTGTTTGACGCTCTACTGTTCTTCTCAGTTTTATTTTAAAAACTGGCCTATAAGAGCTTGTGGTCAGAGCCGACTCTATCCCTCGTTTTGCCTGCTCATTCCAGAAACATGTTGTCTATCTGTCTCTAAATCAGAATGTAATCTAACTTTTCTATTGCCTATTGGGATAAGTTTTTTGCAAGCCTTAAAGCTAAATTCCGTCAAATTATTCATGAGTTTACAAATATGCTACTACCGAACGTCATTGGAGGATGTTTTAAATACTTTGTTTGTACCTCCAATCAACTATTGATGGAAACTACCGTAATTACTGTAGATAAAACTAGCGAAAAAAAATCATTTCTCTAATTATCGCCCAATTTCTATACTCTCAACTCTAAACTAAACTATTTAAATACGTATTATTTGAAAAAAAATCTGAACATGTTAACAATTATATATACCTTGAACAACATGGGATTGCTAAAGAACGGTCAGTCCTTGAAAAGGACGGGAGCGTTGATGTGGTATACACCGATTTTTCCTAGGAATTTGATAAAGTAGATAATGATGTCTTGATGTACAAGTTAAGTACATTTGGATTTAGCACGGATTTAATTAAATTGTTTTTGCCATACTTAGATCACCGATATCAGTAGGTACATTATTTAAATGAGACGTCTTCCCCATATTGTGCTACATCGGGTGTACCACAGGGGTCGAATCTCAGACCTCTATTTTTATACTATTACCGAATTTATTTTAATGAGTAATAAATTATGTTCGTTATACGCAGAGGATTTAAAAATGTATCTTCCAATAGTGAACTATTACAACGAGATATCGACAGTATCTAGGCACGGAGTGTAAAAATACACTTTACTTAAATGTTAGTAAATGTTTTATTATGTCATATAACTTGAACAAAATGATAATTTAGACATTTATAAAATGAACAATATTTCGTTGGAAAAGAGGTACGAGACTCGAAACCTAAGCGGACACTTCGTTTCGTCTCTGAAATTTTTACATAAAACATTTCATAACCTACTGGACTCACCACCTTTGCTATTGCGAATTGAACTACATATTCCCACACGTCGAATTCGGCAAGCGGAATTATTAGAAGTTAAATTGTGTCGCACTTCCTGCAAACAGAATTCTCCACTTGTAAGAGCATATTCGCTATTCAACGATTGTTTTTCTACTCTGACTTTTAACCTTTTTGATGTCACTGCCACTGTTGTTAAATATGCATTAGTAAAAATATATAACATGACCCTCTCACGTTTTGATTGGATTCTGAATTTTATTTTAAATCTTGTTTTAAGTTAGCTTGATAGTAGTCAATATGAATGTATTTCTCTCTTAATAGATACAATCAAAAAACTAATTAGGTTTCATACCTGTTGTTATTTTTTGGTAAAAAAATAAACAAATAAATAACAATAATACAGCAGCTATTTCTAATATGGCAACGTAGTTTTTCGTAATTTAGTTCTACCGACAATTAGAGCAATTTGTAAATGTAGATAAGTTAAAAGATAGGTCATAAATTATTAGTTTTTTTAAAGTTTAATTACTGTTATCGTCTTATTAAATTTAATCGTTCAGATAATTTTTACTGAAGCAAATTAAAAATACATAAAACAGAAAGCTATAAAAAGATTAAATTAATTTTAACAAATAAGAAATGGGAGACACAAATTGGACCGCCTATCTTTTATGTTTATTTTTATCAGCTTAGTCCTTTGCCTTAATTACTATATCTCTTAATGTTTCAATGTATTCGCTTATATTCTATTATCTTAATGTCAGCTTTCGAACCTGATAATTCAAGTATGTACTCGAAATTATGTGAATTTCAATTTTTATTACATACCATCAAGCATTAGCAACGAATTTTTATATTCACATATAAATTAAAAAACAACGCTTCAGAGCTTAACTTCTTCTGGGCTATTTCAGAGCTATTATTCCAAAACCTGGAAGCTTTAACAAATTGAAAAACGTTTAAATAAGGTCGAAATTAATTCTGTGCAACAACGGCAAATATTATTTATCTCATAATCTTGTTTATTAGTCCTCAATACCGGGCGTAATATGGCTTTTATAGCCCGAAGGTCTATAAAGTCTTAAGCAGTATAACAAACACCAACAATCAACAAAGAAATCATGACGCACCAAAAATTCGCAGCGTTAGCACTACGATTACATAGTAGTCTGTAGCTAAAATACTGAATCTTTGAATTTTGTCTAGTTTAAAAACCAAAATAAAATAAAACATTGTATGTTCCACCTACATATCACAATTATGGCCCTCGGGAAATGTAAAGCTCTTCATTTCGCGTTGCGTCTCATGCTATAATATATTTTGATTATTTTCTTAATACATAAATAACTATTATAAAATCATAGCCCTTCACATCATCTGCAATTCCTTCAACTAAATTTTCTGTCATAGGCGTAAATTCGTTAGTATTAACAAAGTAGTTTGCATCATTTCATTTTATAATCTTAATTGCTACTTGTTATGTTATGAATAGAGTCATGTCATGTTATCAACTTTATAATCTATTTAATCAAATATGCAAATAACAAGAAAATTGTCAACTAACAGAGGTTGTCGAAGCAAATCATATTTAGCAAACACAGTTCCAGAATATATTTTAAAATGTTTATTTAACATTTTTTAAGTTGATTTCTGAACATTTTCGAATTCCATTGGTAAACCGAAAAGTTTTATATATTCTTTAGAAATCAATAAACGTTATATTAAACAGCTGATAAGCTAACATACCCCGAAAAAAATATGTAAAGGGGTTTACACGGAACTTGCCTCGTGCGAATTACATCAATTTGCAATTTTTAAAAAATAATCGCTGGGATTCGCTCCCATGCGAATGAGATCAGTATTTCTGGCTCAATTTCTAATTTGTCGCTCGCTTACGGCTGCTTGAACCGCTGCGCCACGACCGTACTCGAATTATACGAGTTTCTGCTGCCTTAAAAGAACGACATAGTATTATGTCCCATTTGTGATGTTTACCCTATATCTGTTAAGCTTCATTTTCGTCAAGGGTAAAGCCTGAGCTATGTGCAAATTATTACTTTTATCTTTCTCAATTAAAGCAAAATTAAACAAAAATGTTTAAGGTGCTCGCCCTGTATATATTTGTCTGAACTTTTTTCAGTTTAATTTCAGATAGTAGTAGTTTGTGAGAAATGCGAATCTCAACATTGAAATTCGCTACTTCAGGAGCGTAATCTACCAATATAGTTTTCCATTAGCTTTTTCGATGCTGTAGCTCCTTTACGCCATAATTTTGGACCAATGTTCATTGGGACATTTTTGGTTATTTGAACCCGGAGAGCACATCCATACAATATTGAAACACCCTGTATATTAGATTTAGATGAGAAAAGAAGATCATGATATTATTGCATGTAAGGGACAGCCAAATATGAAGAAGAAACTTCAGCAGTGTATTGTGGATCCTAGAAAAGTATGGAAAATAGTTCGCTCTCTAAAAACTTGGACAAAACCCCACCAAAAGTGTTATAAAATACCATAGTGAAAGTAATACACGACACTGCTTACGTACGTCTTCATACGTAGGACTGCCCATCAAAGGAGGAAGAAAGTATTGGTGATGATTGGTGACATAGTAGGTAACTGAAAACAGAGAACAAACGAGAAGTGTCTAACAACTGAAGACCGGAATCACTATTCTAACCTAAGTAGAAAAGTTAAAAACAGATAATACAAGCAAAGGAAGAAACTTGGGACACTTTGGCAGTACCAGCGAAGAAGCTATTATAAACCTACAATGTCACTCTTCCAAATTTTACGGTGTTGCAGTAGTATTTTCAATACCTGGTCATGTAGTCATACTTGAGCCAAATATTGCTTGAAAAATTAAGGAGGGGAGAATACGAGAATAAACCAAGACATGAGGTGTAGTCCGCCGATTGTAAAAGTTGAGAAATCGGATTGAAAATGACAGAAGGCGAATACGCCCAAGACAGGAGACAGTGGAAGCGTCAATGACCAAACGCCGACCCCGCATAGAGAACATAACAAAAAACATAAAAAGATTATGAAACGTTATCAAAATAATCTAGAAAAGTAAATGAGGACATACTGCTTCCTTTAATTACTTTTGTTGGAGATAAAGATGGTGCATAATATATGCTGAAGAAAATAGAGAAATTATGTTGCAAATTGGAACCCTAAATAAAGTTTCAACGTTCAGTATTAGATGGTAAGAGGAACAAATAACAATATTAAGAGAAAATTGTTCAAAATGATAGGGGAAAACATTGAAACTCGTGGTACATAAGTGTGGGAAACAAAGTACTAAACGTGGGACAAAAGTGAAAAGAAACAGGAGATACATTTGCACTAGTAATGAAAAAATACTTTAAAAATAATACAAGTTTACTCCCCTACATCGACTTGTGAAGAAGAAATAATAGAAAAATTCTACGAAAATGTTACAAAAGGCATTACAGAAAATAAAACACACTATACGTTACTTATAGAGGACTTCAATGCTAAACTGTGAAAACAAGTAGATTCCAACGGGACAGTCCTAGGTACATACGGATTTGACCAAAGAAGTAAACGAGGGGAATGCTCTTAGAATTTCTACACTTCTCCTCCTGTATGCCTTATCCGCTCAGCGAACATTGGCTATCATCATAGCGATGGAGACTTTGTTAACAGCCGCTCGGAAGAGTTCATTCGATGTTTTACCATATCACTGGCGTAGGTTCTTCAGCCAGGATATTCTTCTTCTACCCTGTCCTCTTTTGCTGTTTATTTGACCTTGAATGATTAGTTGGAGTATGGCATATTTTCATTACGCATGATGTGCCCTAGATATGTAAGTTTTCTTACTTTAATGGTCTTCATCAGTTCTCTGTCCACTCGCATTCTTTTTAAGAGTTCGTTGATAGTCTCATATTTTGTCCAGCTGCTTTTCAGAATTCGTCCGAACACCCACATTTCAAATTCCCTTGGTAGTAGCTTCCGTGAGTGTCCAGGCCTCCACGTCGTACAGCATAACTGAGTACACGTATCACCGAACTATTCTCATACGCAGTGGTAGACTCAGAGTATTACTAGAAAGCACATCGCGCATTTTTAAGAATATTATTCTTGCCTTTTCTATTCTTTGCCTTATTTCTGTGCTGTGGTTGCATTGATCACTTACCAAACATCCAAGATAAATAAGTCTTTCCACACTTTCCAATACAACATTATTCGCATAGTCTTGTGACCACGTCGGTGCCGTTATTCTTAGTGATTGCCATATATTTGGTTTTATTCGTGTTCAGATTTATTGCGTATTCATCTCCCACGTCTATGACTCGATTTAGAAGTTGTTGTAAGTCCTCCAGGGAATCGGCTAGAAGGACGGTATCATCGGCATACCTCAAAGTTTTAATCAAAATTCCGTTGATGTTTATTCCGTTTGGTATATCGTCCAGTGCTTTATTAAAATTTCTTCGGAATAGATACCTATTGAATAGAAGTTGAGACAACACTGTCTCACTCCCCTACAGATGTTTACTTCTTCTGTTAATTTTCCTTCAATTCTTACCGATGCTCTTTGACTGTAGTAAAGATTTTGTATGATTCTTATGTCAGCCTCGTCAATTCTACATTTACACAACTTATATGCAATGAACACTTTCTTCAAGAAAAATAAACAGACAAGTGAACTCGGAGGAACCCAAATGGGAAGATTAACAATGAAATAGACTATATAATGTTCACACATAAAAATATAATCCAAGACGTTTCGGTATTGAATAGATTTGTAATATCTAGCGACCGTCGATTAGTAAGACAAAATCAATATAAACACTAAATTGGAAGGAAGAAAGCTCAAGAAATCCACAATCAAACAAGTCGCTACAGTAACATGTGAAGAATATAGATATAATATCGAGTCAAAATTGAACAATATAACTAGAAGAGGGAATGATACTCTGAATGAAATAAATAAATATTTAACAGATACTCTATAAGAAACAAGTAATAACATAACTACAGATAAAAATCAAAAAGACAAAAAATAACGAGAAAAACTAAAGAGTTGATGAAACAAGAAGAAAGATGAAACATGAAGGAAGAGACAATCTTATTCAGAACTAAATAAACTTATAAGACGAGAAGTCAGAAACAATACAAATTTTATATTATGACAAAATATAATACAAAGTAATGGCAATATGAAGATACTAAGGGCAAAACAAAGCATATAAAGAAAGAATATATTTAAAATACAATAAAATATGGATCTGATATAAGCAATCCCAGTGAAATAATGCAAACCATAAAATGCTACTATGAAAACTTATATAAAACAAAACAAACGGAACTACAAACCAACCAAAAGTTTAATAAAAGAGAATGATCAATGTCGAATAAGAAGACATTCCCGAGGTAACAATTCATGAGATAGAATCTGCATTAAAGCAAATGAGAAACGGTAAGGCCCCCGGGAATGACGAATTCACCATAGAAATGCTGAATTGTGGAGGCAGAAGAGTACTGAAAGAACTAGAATATCTCATGAATAGATGTATCGAAGAAGAAAACATCTGGTGTGATACATGCACACAACTTCCTTTTACAGTGATCTTATAATTAGCAAAAATTTGATTTTTAATTTTTAAGCATTTGTCAATTTTTTTTAATTACAAATTCTACAAAAACAGTACAGAATAGAGCGTTAGTTCAAGAGAAATTTTCTCTAAAATTTTAAGCTGAATTAAAAAATGTAATAATATACCGAGTGTTCTATTTAAAATAGGAGTTAATAAAAAGAAAAAAGACAAAATAAACCCATTTTAGAGGTATTCAATTAGAAAATCACCTATCTCACATCAATACACATTAAAAATGTAATAAACATGTGAAGTGTGAAAAAAATCGTTAGAACCGTTTTTGAAAAAATCGATAAAAACTGAAAAATCACAAGAGTAAACACCATACTTCCGGTTATACGATTTTCTTCAAAAGCTTGCTGTCGCATCTAGATAGTACACAAAACTTATATATGAAGTTTCAACGCCATACCTCTTTTCGTTTTTGAGATATTCTATTCACAGACACACAGACAGACAGACACACAGACAATGAACAAAAAAATGTTTTTTGGGTTCAGGGGACTCTAAAACGTGATGGTCTCTTGAAAACTCAATTTCGAATTTTTGGGGGGAATCCAATACTTTCTTTATCGTAAAAGGAAGTAAAAATAAAATGGATTACACAACAAACCACAATAAAAGACATAATTGAGCATATAACTAAACAAAAATGGAGCTGGGCTGGACATATAATGAGAACAACGGAGGAAAGACGAACAAAGAGGGCAATAGAATGGGCCTAGAACAATAAAAAGAAGCACACGAAGACCACCTTTACGCTGGCCTGATGATATAAAAAAGGTGACAAGAAAACATTAGCCACGTGAAGCTTAGGCGAGAGCCAACTGGAGGAAAAAAGGAAAGACCTATATCCAACGACGGATGGCAGAAGGTTGTTAAAGAAGAAGAACGGAACAGGTGATATATAACTAGTGAGAACAATATTATAAAACGTTAGTAAGAGATTATAGAAAGTAATTCTATTCTGGAAGCTATCAATGGCAATGAAACATTAAAATAGTATTTGCAAATACACCTACGCCATAGAATATCTTTATGAAAATACCGTAACTCCCGAATTTGAACTGAGCAAATGCTTACAACGAATATGCTGTATAGCTCTTTAAAACAAATTAGGTACTCAAGGCATGGCGGCAAAATTGTGAAAACATGGAGATACACATAAATACTAAAATGCAAGTATTATCTGCTGCAGATATAGAAAATGAATATCAAAAATAGGGACTCCAAATAAAGTTTCAAAAAACTAAATGTATTATGTTAGGACGAGTACGCAGAGACTTGGAAATAGAAAAGAAAGCAAGTGAGGAACAATTTCAAGAGAAAATTGTGCAAAACCATAGTGTAATATTGCAACTCAGAGCACAGAGGTTTGAGACGGTATAAGCAAAAACTAACATAGATATGAGAGTGTAACAAATCGAATTCTTAAAATGCATCTAATTTAAGTATCTAAAAATTCCTTGGTGTTAGAATAATTTTAAATCCTAACCCAAGTTGAGATAAAAATTGCAAGTTTCAGAGTGCGATAAAATTGCACATTCTAGAAGTGAGCAAACAAAAGGCATAAGTTCTTATGTAATCTTGCAAAGTAGAAACAGTTCTTATGAGAACAGCAAAATTGCTAAAATTTTAGAAGAGCCTGAAGCGCAGTCTTTGAAAGAAGGAAAAAAGTGAAAACCCGGCAATTCGGATTAAGCAACGTTACATTTCTCAAAATTACTTGACCGCGGCGGGTTTCCTAGCTCGCACTGGTAAAAAGGACGCATAGCCTTAAAGATAAATTATTAACCCCGTTGATTAATTCTATTAATTCAAAAATTACGTGTGTGTGTGCGTGTGTGCGTGTGTGTGTGTGTGTGTGTGTGTGTGTGTGTGTGTGTGTGTGTGTGTGTGTGTGTGCGCGTGTGTGTGTGTGTGTGTAACAGTGCCATTTGAGTATAAAGAGAAGCAGCCTCTTAAATTGCATAATTCCAAATTAATGTAATAGCCATGTGCAACATAATAATATTACTAATATTACTAATCCGCTTTATGACTTGCAATATGTATCTCAGCAAAAAAGATGTATTTAAACTAGAGCGGATGCCGGGACTTGATCCCATCATGCCTTAAGTAGGTGGTTTTGCACCGCTATTAGCTCAAACGAAGATTAGGGATTTTTATTTATTTATTTATTTAATTCGTACTCAGCCAACAGCCGTTAGGCCAACTATAAGCGTCGTTGTACATTTATGGGAACTTCCAACCCCACTAACGACTGTCGTGATGTTATTGTGACATCCGGGACCAACTATTTCTATGGCAGCCGTACCACGAGGCGCCGGTAGAAGCAGCCGTGGAACTCCCAGCCAAGTTCTGACCAGAAAGAGCGTTGCTTAACTCTACTGATCGAACGTGGAGGCTTGTTCAAGCTACAACACCCGGAACCTACTTATAGTATATTAAACGAAATTAACATGTCTTGGCAAACTAATTTTTGTATGATTTATCTTACGCGCATATTCTTTTTACTTCCTTTTACTACTATAAAGGAAGTATTGGATTCACCCCAAAAATTCGAAATTGAGTTTTCAACGGATCTTCACGTTTTAGAGTCCCCTGATCCCAAAAAACATATTTTTTTTCATTGGTCTGCCTGTCTGTCTGTGTGTGTGTCTGTCTGTGTGTCTGTCTGTGAACAGAATATCTCAAAAACGAAAAGAGGTATGGCGTTGAAACTTCATATATAAGTTTTGTGTACTATGTAGATGAGACACCAAGCTTTTGAAGAAAATCGCATAACCGGAAGTAGGTGTTTACTCTTGTAATTTTTCAGTTTTTTTTTGATTTTTTCAAAAACGGCTCTAACGATTTTTTTTAAACTTCACATTTTTCTTACATTTTTAATGTGTATTGATGTGAGATAGGTGATTTTCCAGTTGAATACTTCTAAAGTGGGTTTCTTTTGTTTTTTTTTCTATTTTTTTTTATTAACTCCTATTTTAAATAAAACACCCGGTATATTATTACATTTTTGAATTCACCTTAAAATTCTAGAGAAAATTTGTCTCTTCAACTAACACTCTATTTTGTACCGTTTTTGTAGAATTTGTAATTTTTGAAAATTTTTAACAAATGGTTAAAAATTAAAAATGAAATTTTTGACTAATTATAAGATCACTGTAAAAGGAAGTTGTGTGCGTGTATCACACCAGATTTTTTATAAATGTTTATCGTTAGCGCACTTAGTTGCTACGGAACGACAAACTGATCAGCCTGAAAACCCGTTACCTCTAAATGAAATACAAATATTAAAGAGGAAAGGATTAAAATGGCATAGCAGTACGAGTATGAGAAGAATGGAAAAACAAGGTAGTCTTCTGAAATTTGAAATTTGAACCCTTCGAAAAGAAGAAAAGGAAGACCGAGAATGTTTTGAAATTATGGGGTTAGAAAGTAGATAATTTCGTAAAAATGATTGGCAAGATAGGCACAAGTAGAAGCAAGAACGCGAGAAACGCTAAACGATGAAATAAGTCCTGTCCAAGAATTACAAGATCATCCGAAAAAGAAACCAAAACGGTCGTTTTTCAAATAAAGGTCATTACTTGCGACTTAAAAAAATATATTTAACCTAAATTTGAAGAAGAATTATAATATTTCAGAAGTTCTTTGACAGACTGCAATGAATTTAGAGTTAGATCTTATCGTACACACAATTCTTCTTCTTTCTTTTTATAGGTATTTTATCTGTGCTAGCTACTGTTGTAATACTCACAATTATATTGAGTATATGAAGAAATCAATTCGCTTATCCTTCACCACAAGTTTATTTATTATTACAACATAGACAAATGTAGTGGCGCAATATTTTATCAAATCGGCTCAAGATCACTGTACACAAGATTAACAAGTTCGTGGTGAACCGCGTCCAGTATACTGGACGCGTTTTTTAATGCATTTAAATGGTGGCATTACAATCGTGGGCTGTACTGAAAGTCTAGGGTGTATCTGTGGGCTGTGGAGAATGTACTTTGTCAAAATTAGTTCAAACATTTTCGGGGTTTACCGCTAGTGACCAATATGCGGCGCCACATGTGAAATATAGGTAAAAAACGTTTTGAATAGAGGTAACTGTACTAATTCGCTTTGGTTGTGTTTTTGGTACTTAGATGAAGATTCCATGATGGGGATGGTATATTCTAATTACTGAAATACGAATACGGGGAATCCCCTATTGCATGTACATTTATTAGTACACCCAGTTCTTGTTATTTACTGCTGTGCTTAGTTAGATGTAGTCGTATTTCTTGTGTTAGTAAGAACAATGAGTGCATCTGAGGATTTAGCAATTCCAGGGTAAGCCTATACTGCTTTGTTTATTTGAAATTATACAAATAAATGTTTCTGTATTACGGTTAGCCCTAGTAGGCGAAATACAAGGGCAAGAGGTCAAGATCTTTTCCAACGACGAAAAAGAAATTTTACTGAAGCTGAGTTAGAGCACATTGTCGACCACTTATCTGATATTTCGAGCGAAAACAATGATTTTTCCAGTGACGATGACCGTATAAATAGTGACTACGTGCCTTCTGAGGACGAACCTGTACATTTAGCGAATTTGGCTGACTTCTCACTTAGCGATTCTGACCCTTCTGCTGATGATGAAGTAAACTCAAATGGTTAAACATCCTGCTACACTAGCTATGCAGTCTGACAATGAGTCGGATTGGACTGACACGGAAACTGATCTTTTAGATATTCCCTTCACCATCCTTTACATCGAATTTAGGCAAGAATGCCAAACCTATTGACTAGTTTAGATTATCCTTTGACGACGACATAATAAATTGTAACTGAAACAAATATTCGTGCAAAAACTTCAGTGCGAGTTGCAAAAAATAGGAGAAAAAAGTCTAAGAAATGGGAAGATGTGACGCCAGCTGAAATAACTAAATTTATTGTACTCTACATTTTATCTGGAACTAAACACTTTCCTCGCTTATCACAGCAATAGAGTGAAAATTCCCTTTATTTTCACCCAATTTTCGGAAAATGCATGCCTAGGAATAGTTTTTGTGATATCCTGAGATATTTGCGGTTTATAAATCATAGCGATGTGGATACGAACGACCGTTTGTATAAAATACGACCCATTTTAAAAAAAATGCTGCGAAACATTCAGCAGCTAGTTTCTCCAATGGAACAACTTTCTATGGACGAATCTATGATTCAGTGGAGAGGACGTCTAACGTTTAGGCAATATATTATGAACAAGAGGCATAAATACGGCGTAAAGCTGAGCTCACCACATTTGATGGTTTTGTTTTGAATATACTTATCTATACTGGAAAAGGAACTATAATAGACAATGATCAAGAGCATTCCCACACATTTTCAGTCGTAACGAAGCTACTAAAAGACTATTTGGATAAAGGGCATGAAATATACCTTGATAATTATTACACTAGTGCCCGGCTAGAAAAATATTTGTTCAAAAAGAAGACGAAACTTGTAGGAACTTTGCGAAAATTCAGAAAGGGAAATCCGAAAAGAAAAAATTAAGAAATGAGAAGCTATATGGAAAAGAAAAGGTCCAGTGTTGGGTCACACACTGGAAGGACAAGAGATTGGTGGCTATGATATCAACAATGCATAAACACCGAATGGTAGAAGCAACAACTAGAAAAGGAAAACAAGTAATAAATCCACAGTGTGTTCTCGCTTACAATAAGTACATGTCCGGAATAGATAGATCAGATCAGATGATGGGATACTATTCATCGCCAAGGAAAACCATAAGATGGTACAGAAAAGTGTTCTTTCATCTCATAGTTATTGCAATGTGGAATGCCTACTACATATACAAGAAGGAAAGAGATACATCCAAAATTTACCTCTTGAGGTTGTGATATTGTTTTTTTGTCTAAAGCATGGCCGATTTAATTTTCGCAAAGCCGGCCCTGCACCTGAAATCTGCAACCGAATTTATTTGGGCTAAACTCTAACATGCACGCAACCAATGGAAATTTTCTTTGAAAGCACTTCTGCGACGCGTGCTAATTGCTTTATTTATCCCGACGCGCGGGCGCCTGTAGCCAGAAATTCATGGAACTTATATGCACCCAACAAATTTTGAATAACCCTCTTTGTTTCACGCAACAAAGAAATTAGGTTTCGAAGGCTATTCCTGCTTAGCGATAATTCAACCCGGCCCTCGGGGGAATTTTCTGTAGTAATTCAATACCCTGGGACTTGCTGCAACAACAAAAAATTCTTTCTCGAATGTTCCAAGGCCCTCTCGTTTATTCAGCACTTACGCATTAATATTTGCTTGAGAGGAAGGATTTCCTTTAACAGTGGTAAGAGAAGGATGATTGCATGATAGCGGGGAACGGGGGTTGTGTTCTTCGCGTGTTAATTAAATTCTTAAGTCAGTTCTGCTGCAGGCTTCGAAGCAGAGAGGTCGTTAAGTGATAAAGTTCCCGCGGGACGTGTGTGGGTTAGGCCGACGCCGGTTTGGGCGGGCGTTTTGGATTTCGTTTATTTCGACCCCAAGAGCCGGGGAAAAATTTACTTTGCATCCTGTTGCACATCTACTACAAGACGCCTTATGAAGCCTACCTAATTTTCTCATAGTGAGTGGGAAATATCTGCTTTTGCAAATTCTACCACGTCGTGCCGAACCCGAAGTATTTTCTGCGTTCCCGGGGGCTACCGTTTTCACCTCGAAGTAATTCAACACTCTTTCGGGCCGCTGGCCACTGCCTTCGCTCAACCCCTTTGGGCAACCCTGTTCTACGCTCGCTGCGGGACGTAACCTTAGTCTTTGTGGACGCCATCTTCGCAGTCCTCGACCTTCTGCAGTCACCGCTTGGCTTTTGGCAAAGCCCTTCAACAACCCTTTGGGGAGCTGTATTGCTGCAAGCTGCCACTAAGCCTCTCCAGGATCCGGTCCAGCCGTCGGTCATCGTCAACGCAACAGGTGTTCTAGCTAAAAAAAAAAGGTAGGATCTACCGCTGTATTTTTGTTTTGTTTCTTGTTTTAATGTGTCGCGAAAGTGCTACCGAATTTGGATGTTTATTGTGCCTCGCATGCTGCGGGACTTTGCGCCTGCGAATTTAATTGCGTCAAATAGCCTGTGTATATAATTAGCCATTAAGGTAACTTTGCTTGGGAACCCCCGATAATTTTCAGTTAGGGTGTTACCTTCTTATGGCCAACTTGTGGCCCTGTGTGTGTCGATTTTCATTCATTAAATAATAATACAGTCACACTTAGTTTGTTTAATTGACTTAAACCTGAAATCTGTGGATCTTCAATCCTAATGTGGCGAAAAGCCAAGTGTAATCTAATGTGAAGCTAGAACACGTGCTTTTATTGGAAAAGCCCTACAGTTTTTGGCTTGAGTAAATTCTTTTGAACCCCTTTAGGGAGGTGGTCATAAGGTAAGTCATTAAGGCCACCTGGTGCTTACCGCCCGACTTGGAGGGAACTTAGTGGACGACGCTTCGCAGCGTGCAGCTAACCCAGCGCATCTTCAGTAGAGCCCTGTGATATTTCTCGTTTTGGGTCACGAGGGCTGTTGATTTATCAAAACGAGTGGCGTCCTTAGGCAATTCTTTTGAGCAAAGTATAGGGTAAGTGCTGTCGGTTTTAACTGAGCTTTCGAATCACGCCTTCTCGACTAAGCTAGACCGTGGGTAATATGAGCGCCGTCATCTGCTCAGACACAATTAAGATCTGTGTTTTTGGAAAAGCCGGCAAACCCTTTACTTTTTCCCCGATTTTGACAGTGCTTGTGATCGATGTCGATTCGAGCATTTAATCCTGTAACAAGGTTCAGAGAAGAAGTTATAAAGGATATGTTACAGGTCAATCATGAATACTCTAGGCCAACCAAAGACCAACAATCAGAATGCCACTATCCGGAGCCAGTTCCCTCCACACCGAAAGATAGATCGGCGATTAAGAGATGTCGTCAGTGTAGCAGAGGTGGACTTTACAAGAAATCCAGGTATCACTGCCCGATATGTCCAGAAAACTCTAGTTTATGCCTACATCCATGCTTCAGAATGTGGCACAGTGCACAATAATTATGTTTTGTAATATTTTAGTAATATCTTAGGGTAGCCGTAGTATTCATTTTGGTTTGTATAGCACATTACGATGTATTTAGAAAAAGAAAATGAAGATTTTGAAAAAATTCAGGTGTGTCCAGCTACCTGGACGTTGGTACAGAACATAGAAATTCAAAGTCCAGTAGCGACGTCCAGTAAACTGGACTATATCTTTTTTTAGAAAAATTTTACAAAAACGCCATATACAATAGTCCAACATGTAAATAATACAAACCTGAATCCAGAAATCCAAGAAACTACGGATGGTACACGGGGAAAAACTACTTCGTAAGGCGCGGTAGCGAACGTGTTAAAAAGGAAATTACCATTAGACCTTTTAACAAGTGAGAGTGACTAAATAAATCAACCTCGGTAATCGACTCCTCGTAATTGTAGTGCGCACAGTGCCTCATGGTGCCATCCTATTTTAACTATTATATACATTAGTGACAGAGGTCTTTAGGACCTCGCTAGTGCGGTATTATGTGACACATATCACTAAACATTGCTTTGAAATCCGCCGTCTTGTTCTATTTGCAGCTGTGTGAAAAACATATTCGAACATGCATCTACTGTAACTATAGCCGTACTTGAGTATTTCAGCTTAATTATAAACTCTCAGAAATTGAATCCGATTATGTGTCCTGTACTTATTCCGATTACAGCCATTGCTGAACTGGTATAAACAAGTTGAAAAAAAAATAGTTTAGCCAGCCACATGTTTCGAAACCAATACTGGGTTCATCATCAGGCCCAAACTTTAATATTAAAAGTGAGGTTCAAATTTAAGAGTGCAACATCTTCTTTGTTAGCAAACGCCATCAAAATGGAGAAGTGAATTATTAAACAGTATACTACTTATATTAACGATTTTAAGAACTGGAAACCATTTCAGATGATTTTTTTCCCACCTAAAAGCTATAGCGTTTAGTTCAACTATTGCGTTTCCAAAGTGAGTTTGTGAATTTAATTGTTTCCTTTCTAGGTATTCTTGGGTTTCCCTACGTTTCTTTTTTCGGGCACATAAAATCTCGAACCTGATGCGTTTTGCAGTCGTACGATTTCCGAAAGGCATGACTCCCAGTATGATTTTGTAATCCTCTGTTCGATTAGTTTTTCTCCAGTTATTCTTCAAAGCTGGTGGGATGCTTCAGCGAATGTAGACGTGTTCTCTTGCTGTTTACGACAAATAATTGCAAATGCAATTATCGAACTATAAAAGAAGTGTACTACCTATGAAAGTGGTATCTCGTGTGCAGTAGTGAAAATTGTGCTATCAAAATGGGACCGACGGGCGAAACAAAAAATGAAGTGAAGGAGATTGTAACGGAAACTGTAAACGCTGTTCTATACGAAAGCGTTTACCAAATTGTAGAAAGCGAGTAGAAGAAAATGCTAACAAAAATCAAAGAAGTTAAGCAGCAGAGTAACAAGTAAGTAACAAGCCAAGCCCTAGAATTATTAATTTTACGAGCTACAAATATCGTTTTGCTGTTATCAAAACCAACAAATATTTTGTCAAAACTGGTGTTATCGTAGTCGAAGACTTGGTTAAAAAGAAACACATGCTGTACAAAGCTGTACAAATTGATGACGCTGTCAAAATTAAGATAGAAGGAGCGATCAATAAAAAGAAATGGAGAAAGGCTTAAATCCCTAATTATGAACTGCAATAATATATCGAAACCGATTAAACTTTCTATTATTTGTAAACTACTGATATCGATTTATTATTAATATTCTTGACCAAAATAATTCAGTGTCAATGCAATTATCCCGGGTATTATTGTAGCTTTTTTCCAAAAAACTATTATTTGTGTATCTAGTGCGTGAAAGGATATTTAGCTACACGAGATTGAGGTTTTTTGACAAGGCGAAGCCGAGTCAAGAAATCATTCGAGAAATTGTAGATAAAAACCTTTATAACTTGTACCGCTCGTACAGAAATTCTAACTTACGCAAAAAATATGTCGATGGGTGTGTGATAATTGCACTTAAAAATATAATGTCAATAATGTTTTCATACAACCTAATGGAGACTATGAAGCTCTATTTATTGAATTTAAATATAAAAAACAAAAGTAGGTAGTTGTTGATGCTTATATTCCTCCACAGTCCAAAATTCATACGTATGAGAATTATTTTGATTTTTTTAGTGATTATAATATAACTAGCGAAGTAATTATTTGCGGTGATTTTAATATTTCTAAAGTTACAGACCCAAAAGTTGAGTCATTAAAAGTTTCATAAATGAACATGAGTTAACTTCCAATAACATTATACAAAATCCGTTTAACAAAATTTTAGATCTAACTTTATGCAGTATCCTCACAATCATTGGTAATGTTATCAAATAAGATCACCGTCTAATTAGTCAAATTAATATAACTAACTACAGCAACAGTTCTGAGAGGAATACAAACACAGTTAATGAATGCAACTTTTAAAATATGTGATTTCTTGCAATTATACAGGGAGTTATGGAAATAAGTGCAAATATTTTAACCCGTAATAGAACTCGCTAAACTGAACAACTTCTCCATTTATAATTTTTTCGAAAACGCCCTCAAAACTGAGTTAAAATTCAAAACAGTTTTACTCTAAAAATACATACCTGCCTATGGAATAATATTTTAATTTAATGGCTAAAACACAAACACATATCTTTGATATGCAAACCAACAAAAACTGCATAGGTACTGATAAAACCTTTAGTTCACATCTGGTCACCAACCTACCTCATCAACTGAGGTAGGTAAGTTATTGAGTGCATGTTGTTTGTGCAAGAGCTTTGCAGTTTTAATATACTTGTGTCGTTCACCTTCAACTTAGATTTGCTTACCAAGTGACTCGTCAAATTTAGGGAAGATAAAATGATTGAGAAAATATGCGATTACATGAAAAACGATAAATAGAAAAGTTGTTCATTTTGGTGACCACTATCACTGATAATATTAATTGGGAGTCAGTATGTAGTTTACGTGAGGTTAATCAATGGTTATATATTTTGTATGAAGAAGTCTAATGTATTAGATTATGTTGTGCCTGAGCTTACATACAACCGTTTTAAATATTCAAATTAGTTTAATAAAGAAATTTTAAATAGTTTAAAGTTATAAAATTTCTACCTACAGAAGTCAGCTTCTGAAAATTATTTTCAACGTCAACAAACGTTACGCAATAACCTTTACGAATGTTAAATTCATTGCAACTAACTAGGGTACGCAATATTAATGATCTTATTTTAACTTCCAATTTAAGTATTTTAAATAAAATATAATTAACATACAGCTTAATTATAATACAAATAAAAACGATCCTAAGTCCAGCAGTGCGGTTTTATCATTAAAAATTCTATTTTATACAATGGAATCGACAGTTTCTTCTGCAAAATTTGACCGTCCATTACTGAAACAAAGATCAGTTAGAAAGAATCATAGTTATTAATTCAATTACAATCGATACCAGGTAATTGTCCATTCTTTGATTGCAAATATAACGCAATCTAGGTTGATGCCAGTAATTTTACAGTAAGTTGTTACATTAGTAAATTTTTATCTACAAAAGTAATTATTATTAGAAAGGATGAAACATGAGTTTCTTTCTTACATACTTTTTGTGTAAAATAGTTATTCTCGCACATTATTACATAATAATTGGAAACTGACACAAATTGAGACTAAGTTAACCTAAATACGGCATGTTTAGCTAAATGTCACAATGGTTGAAAAGTAGAAATCAGTAATTTTTTAATATTTGATTTCCAATGTTTTGGAGAATATAAGAAAATATCAATAACAAATGGTGTGCTTAAAAATGTTGAATTTAAAGGACACCAGCTTTAAGATCCTGCTAAGAATATAAAAAATACTAGTATGTGCTCAGAAAAAGTATTCTTTATAAAATAAAACTGGTCATCATAAGAAGTTGAACCAAGAATTATGAAGATGTTGGTGGCATGCGTGTAGCATAACTGGCAGGCGTTGCTGACGACGGTGCAAGCAGTCCATGCGGTAGATGCAAGTTCATTATATCAATGAAGATAAAAGAGCAGACCGTAATTGAAATACACAGATAATATTAAAGAGACCAGATCTGAGTGCAAATATAGAACTTTAAATGAACAAAACTGCTAATTGAACCATTTTTTAAATTTAAAGGCAAGCTAAGTTAACAGTGTTTAAAGAGAAAAGTTTATGAAACGATTTAAAAATAAACATCAAATTAAACTGAATGTAAACATACAGTATTAAATAATTAAAATTGAATTTTATACAAAATAAATAACAATAATTTTAGTGATCCTATAGGTAAATATTCAAAAACATAGATATTTAACCAATAAATTAATGTTAATTGCTTCATATCTATAGTGCCATGTGTTTTATTTGTGCTATGTCCTAATTAAATTTTTGCGAGATTGAAAGTCGAACAATTGACTTGTTTACAAATGCATGCTATCTGCGGACCAAGAAAAGTAAGATAGAATATACAGTGATAAAACCCTGAGAGAAAAATTATTGTTATCAATAAAATTAAATTAAAGTCATAAAGGACCGTAGATATATATTGAAAATGATTACCAAAGCGAAACAGTGTAGGGCAGCGTTTTCCAAACTTTTGAAATGTATTATGATTCACGCTTCCCTTTTAGCAAGACGAAATCTAGAACTATCCTGAGCGCTGTAGAATGATCCAGAAACTGTGATTGTGGTGTCAGAACGTATAAAATCATTATGCATATTCAATTAGGTTAATTTAGTAAAGAGTGGCAACGAGTGGGCGCATAATATTTCGTTTGTGTTCAGTTGCTCCTAACCTAAGTGATTTAAAGCTTGTACAAATACTTTTCAAGTCTGCAGATAAAGAAGCTGCCAACACTCAAAGCAAAAACTAGGAAATTTTATGACGAGTATTTGAATTTTGGTTTTGTAAATACAGTCATTAATGGCGGCCACAGTGTGTAACATGTTTAACTATTTTGGCTGCTGACTGTATGAAACCAAATATACTAAAGGTTAATTTGCAAACAAAACATGAAAATTATGAAAATAAATCTCGCGATTTCTTTGAGAAGAAGTTCAAAGGATTTAGTAATCATAAATTAGCCTTTAATACAGTTTTGTCGCTGTCTCAAAAAGCTCGGATTGCATCTTATAAAGTTGCACATCGCATAGCCAAGTGCAAGAAACCTCACACTATTGCGGAAGATGTTATTCTCCCTGCTGCCGTTGATATAGTCGCAACAATGCTTGGAGATAGTTATGCTACAGAAATTACAAAATACCAGTATCAAATAATACTATTAGTAGGCGTATTGATGATATGTCAGAGAATCTGCAGCAGCAGCTTCTTTTGAAACTTAGAAACAAATTATTTGCTATTCAGCTAGACGATGGGTGGAACGGATATTATAAAAGATGCACATTTGATAGTCTACGTGCGCTACTGCGATAATGCTTCTATAAGCGAGGACTTACGTCTTTACAAAGAAATTTTTAAAAAACTACAAGTGCGAATCTGTTTCAAATTACTGATAATTATATAGTAAACTCTGACATGGAGTGGTGTTTGTACTGATGGGGCAACGGATATGGTAGGAAAATATAAAGGCCTACAGGCACTTATATGCAAAAAGAATTCAAATGCTTCTTGTCACGGTAATGAAGGCGAGAATGAATTCCAACCTGCTTACCAAAAATCAACTCGGTACAACACCAAACGATAGAGAAAAAAAATTTGTCAAAATCGGTAATCATCAACGTCAAAATCGATAAACCTCGCTAACGTGAACGTCAAAATCGAGAAACGTCAGTTCGGTACAACAAAAGTGTCAACTTAGCGTAAGGCTAAACAATGTAAACGACAGGGAATCGGGACTCCCACTAAGCCTTCGAAAAGACTTAAAAGAAAACAAGGTCTCAGACGTTAAAGCGTCAAAATTAAGACGCACAACGGATGGGCTTAACGAGACTACTACAGTCCAACAACAACAACAAGCCGCCCAAAATTAGGCGTCTTGACGAGAACAAAGGGCCACAAAGCCCCACACGTTGGGCTGCCAAAATTAAGACGCACAACGGAGGGGCTTAACGAGAAAACCAAAATCGAAATAAAAACAAGGCCACACGTTGGGATAGCCAAAATTAGCCTGTTACGGTATTAAAACAACTTTACGACACCCACCCAAGGTGAGCATCGCACCACGGAATCAGTCCTGGAAAACTGGCACACTTGCCCTGAGATTTGCTAGAAACAGGCTAAAGGCCACGGCTGGAACGATCAGGGAGTCGGGCGTGAGTCACACGATACGTTCTGGGCAAGCGTGTTGAGGCATATATATAGGGTACGTCAAAATTATGAGGGCGCCACCAAGCCTGTCTTAACTCGAATAACCGGGCCTGGGCGGTTAAACGGGAGCGAAGTATTCAAGATACTCCGTCGATAAGAATTCTCATGAGCTGCAAGCTCAAATAACGATTTCGTGATCGCAAATACTGGAATGGTAATATTGGGACTCTTTGGGCTGAGACAGCGCAACCACTGGACCTACCTGCACGCTCTGATCTCTCACGGCTCGCCGTACACCAATCTTTACACTGCAAAAGGCGCTATCTGAAACAAAGCATGCACAGGTCGAATAGGAATAATACGTCCCTTAATTAAATATGCGTCTATTGGTCGCTAATTACATCTGGGCAGCAAATCGTGCCGCCAAGCTTATGTTACTGCTTACGTTAAGCGCCAGCTGATGAACGCGCTATGCTAGTAAACAACACACTATGGGTGGCCGGCCGCAGTGGGCTAGACACTTTACATATTAGAGTACAGTTTAGAAATACGCACTCCGGAAAAGGGCGCGTTAGTGCGCGATAACAGACGCCGACCTGCAAAGGCAGCGGGGCAGCGTGACTGCAATATTTGACCAGGAAGAGGGGCTAACATAGCCTCACTAAAGCATGCGAATTTGGAATAGTTGCCAGCCCCTGCTACGTCGCCCACGCAGTCGTTGGCTGCGGTTAACACCTGGGAAGCAAAGCACAAAGCCCTCGCAAACATAAACAAAGAGCTCGAACAGATTAGGGCGCGCCAGGCTCAGCACTGCGAGGCGTTGATTCCATTTAGGTATTTAATCGGTACAATATAGCGAAGCTCGCGCACATGAAATTACTGAATTAAAAGTTCGCACAAACGTAACACGAAAACATAGGCGCAGAGTTCTTTATCTATTTTAGGCGATGAGACGCGAAACTCGCGTACATGAACTTACTAGTAGGCTACCAAAGTAGCGTCGTGAAGCATGGTGGCCTCAAACCGGCATTAAAAGCCGCGACAAGCAAGCAAGGGGCATGCATCCGCCCACACAAAGTTGAGCGCAAAAGCACCAACGCTCGCACAAGTGACAGTTACTATGTTTAAATGGTTGCAATTACAAATACCTTAGTCCGCAGACGGTCCATGAGAGTGGCGTGCAGTCAGTTGGTAGAAGGCGGCAGTCTGTGGCAGCTCAATCGCCAAAACACGGCATTAGGGGTAAACGGGCTGGAATCCGCCAAGATGGCGGCGTTAGGACGCTCTCCTGAGAGCACACTTACGGCGGCAAAGAGGCCTACTTCGTCCTGCCTAGAAAGATCCTCGAAACAGCGAGTTGCAAAGGGAAAGCCCCCTTTCTCACAAACGCAGAACTGGCCCCAAGAAGGCCTTCACACACCTACGCCTTGGCGTACAGACGTGCCACTCGTACAATCACACGCGACCTCTTAAAGGATGGCATATTCGACAACATTCGCTGAAACAGCACGAGACGAAAAAAACAGGCTGGCGTCCCCGCAAATAGCGGGAACGCCGCGAAACGGCACACTCTGCGACTTCTTCGATCAACGGCCTGACTTGAACTCCTCAAGCAAGCAGTGTTCCGGCCCCTGCAGTGGCGTGAGCCAAACGGAATTGCCACGTGACTCTCGGCAGCCAATGGCGATGCGCTCCATAAAACAAATTAATTCCGGTAACAAAGACAGCCAATGGCGAGGCGCCTCAACGGCGTGATTTCTAGAAGGTTCGGAATTCTTGCGAGCGATAACACCCGGCTGCCAAAGTACCAGCAAAGGGGTGCTCCAACTGACGAGAAATACTGCGTTTGGGGCCAAATATGTGCAAAATCATTATTATGGAATTAGGCGATGGAGCCAAATAAGTAACTAAAAGGGTTTAGCATACGGGCACGATGCCCTAAAGCCTAGGTGGCTAATTAAAATACCAAAATGACCTGACACTCCCCTTACTTGAAAGAGAGTTCCCCGAAGTCTCTTAAATCAACGGGGCCGGAACACTGCTTGCTTGAGGAGGTTCAAGTCAGGCCGTTGATCGAAGAAGTGGCAGAGTGTGCCGTTTCGCGGAGTTCCCGCTATTGCGGGGACGCCAGCCCTGTTTTTCCCGTCTCGTGCTGTTTCAGCGAATGTTGTCGAATATGCCATCCTTTAAGAGGTCGCGTGTGATTGTACGAGTGGCACGTCTGTACGCCAAGGCGTAGGTGTGTGAAGGCCTTCTTGGGGCCAGTTCTGCGTTTGTGAGAAAGGAGGCTTTCCCTTTGCAACTCGCTGTTTCGAGGATCTTTCTAGGCAGGACGAAGTAGGCCTCTTTGCCGCCGTAAGTGTGCTCTCAGGAGAGCGTCCTAACGCCGCCATCTTGGCGGATTCCAGCCCGTTTACCCGTAATGCCGTGTTTTGGCGATGAGCTGCCACAGACTGCCGCCTTCTACCAACTGACTGCACGCCACTCTCATGGACCGTCTGCGGACTAAGGTATTTGTAATTGCAACCATTTAAACATAGTAACTGTCACTTGTGCGAGCGTTGGTGCTTTTGCGCTCAACTTTGTGTGGGCGGATGCATGCCCCTTGCTTGCTTGTCCCGGAGACAACTACCCAACCCCTTTGTTCTCTTTCTTTTTCCACCTTCCAAAACCGCACTGTTAGGCGACCGTCATGGACCCGGTGTTAAGGTCCAGTCGGCGTTTCGTGGCCGTCGCCGCAGTGCGTGCCACACCCGTTTCGGGTCTGGTCGGTTACCTTTTTTTTTGGGTCGTTTTGGTGGTCGATTATCGACGTGGTTTTGTTAACCGTTGTTGTGGCACTCCTATTTTGGGAGGGGCAGTCGAGCCGGATCAGCAAGACTGTCCCCAGTCTGCCTAGTCTTAGCCCGTTTGGTTCCCCGAGGGAGCCAGACACAAATCGTTTTGTGGAACCCTGGCGAAGTACCACTCCTTTGGGACAGCTAGTTTTTTTTTGTCGCCCGTCTTCCGTGGTCCGGGGAGTAAGTGCTAGCCATCAGCGAACCGCCAGGTCCTACCCAATTTTCGTATTTCTACTGGCGTATCCAGTCTTTCTTCTTCCTCTTCTCTCTTCCCTCTTGTCGTACCCTATCTGGTGGCCAGTGTGCGTAATTCCTTTGGGGGTACAGCTATCGTATCAGCGTTTCCGGTCGTTTGAGTTCTCGTGGCGCCGCAGCCAAAATGCCCCGTTGATTTTAAGAGACTTCGGGGAACTCTATTTCAAGTAAGGGGAGTGTCAGGTCATTTTGGTATTTTAATTAGCCACCTAGGCTTTAGGGCATCGTGCCCGTATGCTAAACCCTTTTAGTTACTTATTTGGCTCCATCGCCTAATTCCATAATAATGATTTTGCACATATTTTGCCCCAAACGCAGTATTTCTCGTCAGTTGGAGCACCCCTTTGCTGGTACTTTGGCAGCCGGGTGTTATCGCTCGCAAGAATTCCGAACCTTCTAGAAATCACGCCGTTGAGGCGCCTCGCCATTGGCTGTCTTTGTTACCGGAATTAATTTGTTTTATGGAGCGCATCGCCATTGGCTGCCGAGAGTCACGTGGCAATGCCGTTTGGCTCACGCCACTGCAGGGGCCGGAACACTGCTTGCTTGAGGAGTTCAAGTCAGGCCGTTGATCGAAGAAGTCGCAGAGTGTGCCGTTTCGCGGCGTTCCCGCTATTTGCGGGGACGCCAGCCTGTTTTTCCCGTCTCGTGCTGTTTCAGCGAATGTTGTCGAATATGCCATCCTTTAAGAGGTCGCGTGTGATTGTACGAGTGGCACGTCTGTACGCCAAGGCGTAGGTGTGTGAAGGGCTTCTTGGGGCCAGTTCTGCGTTTGTGAGAAAGGGGGCTTTCCCTTTGCAACTCGCTGTTTCGAGGATCTTTCTAGGCAGGACGAAGTAGGCCTCTTTGCCGCCGTAAGTGTGCTCTCAGGAGAGCGTCCTAACGCCGCCATCTTGGCGGATTCCAGCCCGTTTACCCCTAATGCCGTGTTTTGGCGATTGAGCTGCCACAGACTGCCGCCTTCTACCAACTGACTGCACGCCACTCTCATGGACCGTCTGCGGACTAAGGTATTTGTAATTGCAACCATTTAAACATAGTAACTGTCACTTGTGCGAGCGTTGGTGCTTTTGCGCTCAACTTTGTGTGGGCGGATGCATGCCCCTTGCTTGCTTGTCGCGGCTTTTAATGCCGGTTTGAGGCCACCATGCTTCACGACGCTACTTTGGTAGCCTACTAGTAAGTTCATGTACGCGAGTTTCGCGTCTCATCGCCTAAAATAGCTAAAGAACTCTGCGCCTATGTTTTCGTGTTACGTTTGTGCGAACTTTTAATTCAGTAATTTCATGTGCGCGAGCTTCGCTATATTGTACCGATTAAATACCTAAATGGAATCAACGCCTCGCCGTGCTGAGCCTGGCGCGCCCTAATCTGTTCGAGCTCTTTGTTTATGTTTGCGAGGGCTTTGTGCTTTGCTTCCCAGGTGTTAACCGCAGCCAACGACTGCGTGGGCGACGTAGCAGGGGCTGGCAACTATTCCAAATTCGCATGCTTTAGTGAGGCTATGTTAGCCCCTCTTCCTGGTCAAATATTGCAGTCACGCTGCCCCGCTGCCTTTGCAGGTCGGCGTCTGTTATCGCGCACTAACGCGCCCTTTTCCGGAGTGCGTATTTCTAAACTGTACTCTAATATGTAAAGTGTCGAGCCCACTGCGGCCGGCCACCCATAGTGTGTTGTTTACTAGCATAGCGCGTCCATCAGCTGGTGCTTAACGTAAGCAGTAACATAAGCTTGGCGGCACGATTTGCTGCCCAGATGTAATTAGCGACCAATAGACGCATATTTAATTAAGGGACGTATTATTCCTATTCGACCTGTGCATGCTTTGTTTCAGATAGCGCCTTTTGCAGTGTAAAGATTGGTGTACGGTGAGACGTGAGAGATCAGAGCGTGCAGGTAGGTCCAGTGGTTGCGCTGTCTCAGACCAAAGAGTCACAATATTACCATTCCAGTATTTGCGATCACGAAATCGTTATTTGAGCTTGCAGCTCATGAGAATTCTTATCGACGGAGTATCTTGAATACTTCGCTCCCGTTTAACCGCCCAGGCCCGGTTATTCGAGTTAAGACAGGCTTGGTGGCGCCCTCATAATTTTGACGTACCCTATATATATGCCTCAACACGCTTGCCCAGAACGTATCGTGTGACTCACGCCCGACTCCCTGATCGTTCCAGCCGTGGCCTTTAGCCTGTTTCTAGCAAATCTCAGGGCAAGTGTGCCAGTTTTCCAGGACTGATTCCGTGGTGCGATGCTCACCTTGGGTGGGTGTCGTAAAGTTGTTTTAATACCGTAACAACTGTTTTATTCCGAATCTCGGTGGTTATCACGTGGAAAAGTTATACAACAGGTCTTTGAGTTTAGGCAAAAGATATATGCGTTTTTTAAAGAAGAAAATCACATAGACCCGAGAATTTTGGTTGACATACTGTTCATAATAAAACTGACTTATTTGACAGACATATATTACAACTATTAGATAAAATTTACAGCTTTTCACGAAAATTGGACCTTTGGCAAACAAGATAAACAGTGAAGACACAGACATGTTTATTAATTTTAAAACATTTATTAACGATAATAAACCAAGCCATATAAGTGCATGTAATTTTTAATTGCATCGAACATCATTTAAACACATTATCTACAAATTTTAAACGTTACTTCTTTGAAAATGATAGTCTTCTGACCAAATATGAGTGGATAACAAACTCGTTGAAGTTACACCTACAGATTTATCGCTGGAAGAAGAGGAACATTTTATTGATTTAACATCAACCACAGAAAAGAAGAGACAATTTTCGTCAACAACCATTGCCGAGTTTTTTATGATAACAGAAGCATCGATATTTAGTTCGATGAAACTTGCAATGTATGGCTATGTTGAGATAAAAATTTACGACAAAACGTAATATTTGTGCTTCTATTACATGCTACCCAATTAAACAATTTTTTTGTTGAAACTTGACCATGAAACGCGACGATATTGCAAAAGCTATTGCTTTACATGAAGGCGGAAGAAGTGTTCGCTATATCGCTGCTGCTTTAGCACAGCTCAAAGTACAGTGAATGACGCTATAAAACGATACCAATAAACTGAAGAAACATAAGAAGAGTCAGATCGGGTCGTCATCATTCTACAAACAATAGGGATGCTCGATTTATTGTTGGCACATATAAGTGTCCGGTTTTTCGGTCCAGAAGTGTACTTTAAAGGTATTGGTACGTACATTTACATTATTATTTTGATACCAAACAAGGTAGCCATCATACTATGGAATAACGATTCGGATGTCACAGTGGATACTAAAACTACCCTGCTGACATTACAATAACGAGTGATATGTTTGAATTCACTTTCGCCTCAGAACACTGGTCTATGAAAAAGTGCATTTTCTACCACTTCACAGACAAAGACAGATTCCTCTAACTCGGGATCTAAATATTTCGCATATGGACTAGCAAAAAGTAGCATCAGTGAAAAAAAATACAAATCTTTGCAGGCTAATAAAGGAGGATGAACTGGATCGAATATCTCTTTTCCATTTTTCGTTAAAAATCTTGACTAGAATTTTAGAAACTCGACTAAGAGGTATGTCAGAAACCACATTAGACGTATCGCAATATGGTTTCAGAAGAAGTCGAGGTGTACATGAATTGGTATTTATAGTACTGTAACGATCTTGGGGGCCGAGCCACGCATGAGTCAGCGTTCGAGAGCGATATGGGATTGATGCACCCGACGCGTGCAGACAGATGGTCACATTCGAAAAGCAACCTTGGAGCCAGCTGCAGACGCGTGATGTCAGCGGCCTTGCTGACTACTGCGGCTATGCGTCATGCCTTTGTCGGGAGCTTCGAGTAAGGTCTGGACGTTTTTAGAATGACTCATTCGTGAGATATAAATACTCGCGAGCGGGAATAGCGGGCAGTTCTCATCCAGTTCTCATAAAGCTCGAAGCGCGTAATATAAATAGACCGTGTGTATATAACTCTAGTGAAATAAATAACAAATAAATATAACCATATGAATCATTACTGTTAAGTGCAATATAAATAAATAAATGTATCGTTGTTAGAAATAGTTCGTTAGTTTAAGTAATTTGTGTTCTGCCTTGATAATTCGTGTGTTTGTAAATAATCGTAATTAATCATTGTAAATAAATGTTTAATACAAGAAGCGTCCTATAATTTTGTAAATACCCCGAACGAAAAAAACGCAACCGTACGATAAACGAAGAGAACTGCACAAAAACTTCATGGACATCGAAACCGCATTTGACAGAATTAAATAGGTAGAATGTATGGAAAAGCGGAGTGCATCTAGAAATAATATCGTAAGCATCAAAAACTAATTATCTTGTGAATTCGAATCAGAAAATGAAACAAAGATACGTTTTCGTTCCACTATTATTCTCAGTAGTCATCGAGGAAGCAATAAATGGGACAAAAGACAAGGTTGAACAATTATTTTCGGTAGGAAACTAAAAACTAAAGCAAATAAAAGTAATATAGTTAAATGTTTGCAGACGAAATGGTAGTAATGAGAAACACGATACAGCGATAAAGAAAACATAAATATGGAGATTAATATAGAAAATGAAACAATAATGATCTCCAGAAAAGACAGAAACCACCGCCCCTGGCGTGGTTTCAACCTTGAGTTACCGGGCTCTTTTGCCTTTCTCTTGATGAATCCCCTTGCGAAAGTGGGCGAAATAAGTTTTTCGACCTCAATATTGACACGGTCCACTGAAACATAAATCAGCAGAAGGGTGAGTGCTGCAAAAAACTTTTCAACGCAACAAAAGTAACTTTTTTGGAAAAACTAAATACAAAGCAAAATAATAATGTTAAAAAAAGTGGTCATCTCAATATTAACTTACGTTAGCAAAACAATAAATTAAATCATAGATAAAATACAGAATAAAACGAAAAGAAACAAAATTAAAAAAACAACACGCAGAGAAAATCTGAATATTAGGTCGGATATGTAGTCAGAATGGGAGAAGACAGAGTAACAAGTATAATATGCGAAAACAGAGGTATAGTTATAAACAAGAAAAGCAGCCACAGAAAGAGGAATACAATGGAAAGAACACTGAACGCCTATATTATAGAGAATTTGTAGAATTGTAATAGAAATGTAAGTTATATAAAGTTATTATTATCTTATGAGGGGACGATATGGAGAAGAACTGAATTTGTGTTAGTTGAGTTAGAGGGATTATAAGACTTATTACAAGAAACACATACATTTGCTCAGCCCTTACCTATGCCTTTCAAAATGTTAAGTCTGAAATGTGGCAATACTTTAGCAGCCGTTGCGAAAATCTAATTATGGATAACTGACTTAAACACATATAAAACATTTCGAATTAAGTAGTTAGTGTTACTGATTAATTCGTCTAATGAAGTAATGTAGGTGAAATATAGTATTTAACATTACTAGCTTGGTAAGAGGGTTTTTACTGGCGAATAGAAGGATATGACTGGCCAGCTGCATGCGAGCCAGTCACCTTCTTGAGCCAGTAAAACCTGTTACCTTGCGTGTATTGTTGAATATTTTATTTGTTCCTCACTTGTAAAGAACTAAAAAGTTACCATTTATTCAAAATGTCAAACTGACAAGCAACTAAATTCATCAATGTGACACATACTAAGGAAGACAACTATGGCTTTGCAAGCTATCATTTATCTATGAGCACGCTTGTAAAACTGACAGTTAACTTGTAAAACTGACAGTTAACTTGTAAAGATTTTACAAGTTAGTAACTTGTTAAAATAAATTTTCTTGATTAATACAGTGACTTGATAAATTGATGTTTACAAGTGAGGAACAAATAAAAGAAATTACACGTTGGTGTCACAATTTGAATTTTTACAATAATTAATTAATTATTTAATTGTGTTATTCCTGTAGTTTTGGCTGAAGATGACTAATTAGTCGCAATATTTATATACAGGGCATTTCAAAAGCATGCTGCCAAACTGAAGAAGATAATCCAGGACGTTGAAACATAAATAATTGTTTATAAACCTTTTCTTTTAAATCTCCACCAGCTTAGCTACACTCTCCTAAAGGGAAAAGTTAACATTAGGGTCTTGTCATGTTACTGAAAATTGGAAAAGGGTGTTAAATTAAAAATTGGTAGATATTGTTAAGTTTAAAATGCCCCACTTGCATTTCAAATATCCGAGCTTTCCCGCATCTTTTATTTCAAATACTTTCAATTCCGCGCTCTCTCTTCAAATTCAAATACGGACGCTTCCCGCTCTTTCTAGTATAGTACAGTTTTGATAGCTCACACATATGCGACTTGGCCCAGATGGTCTCTGACGTCACGTCATAAAACCGAGTTTAGTCTGGCCTTCGAAAAATTCGTCGCCAAATGTTTATCACGACGCCGGCGTACCGCTTTTTGGCTCGAAGAAGCTGTTTTAATATTGTGTTAAAGCGAATCGGTTACATGAGTGGGACAGGGAAAGCAAGTAAAAGCGCCCCCTTCTTTCTTCCGACCGCGTCTCGAAGGATTAACCCAGCGGAAGCATTACGAAGTGGTACCTACAGCTTTGTCAACCCCACGGGGATTTGGCCGCCATGGGGTGTCTTCAAAATTAATATGAAGCCGTTGTTCGAATGCATTTTGCAGTGCGCTTTGTTGTAAGAGACTCATGGTCTGAATTATTACCGTACGGTTGTTTGTGGTTGAAATTCCTTTGGCGGGTGTGTGCTATGGCCGAACCAATCTTCTCCGTTGTATAAAAGCACTGGAGGTGCAATTAACGCTTTGGCGTATTTCTGCGAGAGAGGTTTTCTGACGTGCCAAATCTAGGAAACTGTGATAATTAGGTGACATTTTTTCCTCTTCCCAATGCTTGTCGCTACAAGGACCTTCATGCAAAACTCGAAATTTTGGCAATTAATTTGATAATGTCGTTTTGACGGCCAGCAATTTGCGCTGTTCTTCAACCATTTGCAGAGACTTCGACGAGACGGTGAGACCTTTCGCCATCGCCGGACAGGTATTGTGAACTACGTGTACTTTTTCTCGTTGGTGTAGTTTTAGAGCGTTCGTGCGAAACGCTTGTGTTGACATTAAAGTGACGTAATGTATACGTGGCAACAGCCATATTTGGAGCCGACGAGCGTGACTTACTTTTAGAGTAAATTGTCATCATTGTTCCGTCATAACATACAGAATTTTTGTGCGGTTTGTTTACCACTGCTGTTTCAATGTTACCAATGTACTTTTTGTGTCATATATATCGTTGTTAAGTAAATTATGGAATTACTAACCACTTTTACAACTATACATCCCAAATCCTACATACTTAAATGTTTATAGCATTAGTTACAACTCCCTGGACTTTTATTTATGATACGTATATGTGTTTATGTACATGTAATATTCATTTTTGGATGTATTAATTGTAAGGTGACCGGCGAGGCTAGTAGACCAACCAAGGTAGGTCCCCAAGCAGCCGGAACGCCGCAGAAGACCGTCGAAGTGAAGCTTCGGTCCTCTGACTTTCTACGAGGGCCGGCCGAAAATCAATGAAATTCGTGGCGCTCATTTTCCCCCCATATTTTGATTACAATCAACCTATATCGTGACAGCATCTTGCTCTAAAATACTTCGTGTTGATCCGTACCCCTCCCTTCTTTCTGAGAAATATCCGGTTAACCGTCTGTTACAGCAAGTCGAGGGGTGAGATTTGCCTGTTTCAAGATTAAAGTGTCCTAACAACCCATTTAGTCGTAAAAGTCATTTTGAGCTGTAACAATGTGTTCTACCAATAGAACACTTTTATGAAATGGTTATAAATGATTTTATTAGAACTTTATAACGGACAACAATTAGATTATTTAGATTATAGAAAAATATATATTGATAATCCTGATTTATCTAAAAATGATTTAGCTTTCGTGATTTTGTTTTTTTACTAAACTGAAAATAGGTAAATCGCTAGCACATGAATTCCAATAATAACATTTTCGAATTTACTAAATATTTTGTGGGATATGTGAAAATATTTAGTTGCTCAAATTTTACTTTTATATATTTTGTAGTTTTATTAGGAAGTTTGTTCATTTTTAGTTATATTTTTTACAAAAGAAATACTATTTAAATTTTTAAAGTATACTGGACCAGATATTACAATCGAATTTCACATTCTCATTGTATGGAAAACACAACATATTGTTTAAGTTAGAATTTAACTGCTAACGGATTAATTTTTTCTAGAATTTTTAAAAGCGAAATCAGTTTAATACAAACATAAAATCACGTAGAAAAGTAACAAACATTTTTAAAAAGAAAAATTAAAAGAAAACTATATTTTTGTTTGTATTCGTTCGGTTTTCAGTAACAGAACTTGCAAAACTACAGTTTGATAAAAAATACATAAAGGCAGCTGTGGATTTTCAACTGCACGTCTAGCATAAACTTTAAATAATTAGCTGTTACTATTTGGTGTTAATAATCGGAAATTTTGGTTTAAAAACGTTAATATAAGGCTGAATTCTGTATTTAGATAGAAACAGACCTGTTTAGGTATACTCAGCATTCTCAGTAATGTTTGATTGTTCCTATCTACATATTTAGACAGATTAATAAATTTCTTAAATAAGTTTTATATATTTGCTAACAGACAGTAAACAGGACTTCCGTTGTGGAAGAATTACGTTAATCACTAGTTGCTACTTGATGTGTTATGGATTTTGGCATTAACGACATTCCGTTTAACTGTATATCTGATTTTATCTCATAGCGTAGGCAATATCTTTCAGTATATTATAACAGTCTAAATAGTGAGTCAATGAATAATACAGCGTAGTAGAAATAGGTATTCCACACGTCCCTATATTGGGTTCTGTACTCTTTCTAATTTATATAAATCGACTTGAAAGTGTACTGACACACACTTTGTTTACAATAAATACGGATGACATGCCGTTCATCATTTCTAATAAGTCACCTGAGCTATTAAATGTTAAGTGCAACGAAGTATTAAAAAACCTTATCTACTTTCTTCAACAGACATTATCTGTATTTCAATGTTGAAAAGAGCCAAATATTACTGTACTTAAATTATTTCAAAATTCTATGAGGTAGGTACATACTACTAACATGCACACGTTGGTTCACGTTTCATATATGGCATATTGTAACAGGCCAGCTAGATCCCTCACTAAAATTATTTATTTTTACAGTTAAAGCCCAAACAAACTTGTATTTTTTATATGTACTTTCTTATGTGTTAGGCTTAAGTATATTGTACTTTATGTAAACAAATATTCGCAAAGCCGGTCTTACGCGGGAAATGTATTGTAAAGTGCTGTTTAATGCAAGAAACACACGCGGTCCGCGGGACGAAGAGAGCTTTAACTAATGCAACTTTAACAAAAAAAAAAGGCAGCCGCACGTCAGTTTTAACGGTCAACGTCTATGCTGCGGTTTCAGAAGTGTATTGGAAACTTTGCCCAAAGGTAAATTCAACAGAAGTGGACTAAAGCCTGCAGTAAAGCATATGCTGAACGCAGTTTTAAAGTGCAGCAAACAAGCGTTTTTCGAGTGTACACGTAAGTATACCAATTCTGCTATATTCAAAGCACATTGAAAGCGTCCATTGGAATATGGTAATTTACACCGCCAACAAAAGAGGTGTTTTTGCTTTGTCACAAGTGTTGACGTCACTCAGACAAGAGCCCTCAAACTGGCAATCGGGGATTCTCAGCATCGTGCTAGCCAGGATCGAGTGATGCAATCGAAGAGGTGCTGTTTTTCAGAAATGTCTGTAACATCGCAGCGATTTTTTATAGCCGCATAGCTTCATTGGCAATTTCAAAAGTAGAAATACTTGTCGAGATGTATTTAAACTAATAGAGTTTAAGACTTCCCTGTATTTATATACTTGAACCATGTACCTTTTACGAAACTAAGAATCACAAGTAAGCTGGCTGCAGTTTCGGCCTTAAGTTAAATTATATTTGCCATGTAAAATCAAAGTAATTAAGGAATTGTCTAGATTTAAAGTACACTTGAAGCGTCACTAAATGAAAGGTGTTTTTATTCTATACATATTTTTTCAGTTAAATCGAATGAGACCTGTTGCAGTCACTACCTTGTGACATCAGTTAATAAATAAAGCCAGTTCTAGCTGACTAACGTGTGAAGCAGGGCAGGTCTAAATAGCTTTGTACATTTGTTAACCTCTTTGAGGTTTAACCTACATTTTCACATAGTGAATATCTTTATCTTACATCCATTGTAGCTAAAGTTATTCTTAAATTATGAAAGTATAGCAATAATTAGATAAGGTTCGTTTTACTATTTAAATACTTGTAGTTGCCTGAAGGTGACCTGTCGTCGAAACATGGCGCAACTGTGTTTCTAACTTCTTTTTGAGAATACAAGGTGTTTCATAACGTACTGAGAAGACTGAAAGAGTAGCTATCAAAATAAGTTATTTTCTTAATAAGCTTCTGGCCAAAACCCAACACCAAGAAAGTTACAGCCAGCAAGTTAAAGTTGAATAAATTAACCAGGATTCTTTACAAACTGAGGTAGTAATCTACTTTTTCAGTTCAAGAGAGGAATATTTGAGAGTGAACTAAACAATGTTGAGTTTTAACAATTAATAAAAAAATATAAAACATAAAAATTATGGATATTTGCATTTTTCTTTTAAATGCTTAAAAATTGGTGTTCACTGGTGAAGAACCTCCGACTATTTAATAATAACTAAAAAATAAGTAGCAGTAGAAATGTGCTTTGAGTGTTAATTCATTTAAACGTCAAAATTCAGATACATCAGCTATTAAGTGTTTAATTCCACTTAAATGGCTAACTACAGTAACGAAAAGAATATGTAGATATGAAGCTTCTGAAGAAAACGCTGCACTTGCAAATGCCTTCCGAAAATACATTTCTTCGAGTAGGCCAACGCCGAAAAGAGATTGGAAATTTACAACCTAAGAAAGGCCATGGTAACGGCAAACCAAATCAACATGGGGTAAATGTGGAGGAAGAACCTTTAGAAATGGTTGATATTGATTCAACTACAAGTACCCGCTCCCACCAAGTTGGAGTTTTTCCATCCTTTGTTTGGCGCACATTGAGCTGTAATATCCCTATCATCTGCAAAAGGTGTAATGACTGACTCCTACGGATTATCCTCTACGGCAGCAGTTTTGCGAATGGCTGCTAAATCGCACTAATAGGAAAGCAAAATTTCCAATACACGTACTGGTGACGGATGAATGCTGTTTTACTAGGACCGGTGTTCTTAACTTCCACAATTCTCACACATGGGCTGATCAAAATCCGCACGCAATTCGCCAGAGTAGCTTTCAGTAGCGTTTTAGTTTGAATCTGTGGGCCGGTATTTTGAACAACATCTTAATTGGGCCTTACGAATTACCAACATGCCTTAATGGCCATTATTATTTGCAGTTCTTATAAGACGTTCTGCCAGAGCTCATCGAAGATGTTCCTTTGGATGTGCGCCGTGCCATGTGGTTTATGCATGACTGCTGTCTTTCACATTTTAGTCATGCTGTAGGAGATTAGAACGACACCATCTTTCCGCAAAGATAGATCGGTCAGGGTGGATTCGTTTCATGGCCCCCACGCAGTCCAGATCTCAACCCAGCAGAGTATTTGTCGTAGAAAGATAATATTTTGCATACACATTTTATATATATGTACCTGGCATGAAACTGTGAAAATTTCAGACAAATATGTACAGGGTGAGCACCTTAAAAAATAAATTTTTGTTTATTTTTTATTTAACTTAGGGATAGATACAAGTAATAATTTGTACATAGCGCAGACTTTATTCTTACCAAAAATAGGAGCCAATAGATACAGAATAAATGTTTTACGATATAAAAAGGAGGCACAAATTAGCGCGTTACTAAATATAGCTGAGACGCAGAAATTCGAAAGGTCGGTGCTCCGTGGCGCAGGTAGAAATTGCCCAGTCCGAATTCGGCCACCGGTAACGTTTTTTTTTTATTTGAAAATTTATTTAATTTATTGGAAACGTGAATTTGATTTTTAAAATTATTTAGTGTCACAATGTCGACGACGGAAGTTCTGGGTAAAGCCTTTTACCGATTTGTAATGTGTGTTTTCTGTAGAATTTAACTACCTTAACAGCAAATTATCAGGTGTTGTAAGATATATATTTCTGCGAAAACGAAATCGCAATAAGATTCTTTCTAATTTTTCCTCATTAATATTAGCGGTAACTAGTAAGTGGATATTAATTTACAGGAAATTTAAACTGCTGTTATTTTTATGTTATTGGAGAAGAAAATAACTTAATTTTGGTACCCTCTAGCTACCCTTTCTGTCTCCTCCGTAAGTTATGAAGCACCCTATATATACATTTATTTCTAATACCCTGCTACTGATAATCTCTAAATAACGAATATTACAATGTCTACGCATATTCGACATTGTTTACATTGTGTACGTCAAAATCATTGTCTACTTATATTGTCAACGTACATAAAATTTAGGCAATTATCGATTACATATTAACGCCCATCCCTGCTTTGTTGTAACATTGATAACAAGCGAATTACACACAAAAGCTGGCTTTAAATTAATTAAAACGTGTAAAGGTATTTACATAAGCGATACCTCGGCAAAATAAACTTGGTACTTGCAATATTAGTGATTATTTTCTTCATAAATATAATAACTAACAAGGTTACACATTTCAACCAATCAAATCGTTCAAAAATGCACAACCTGCAAATATTATCAAATTATTGCACAGTGTGTATTCCTACATAATGAATAGTGTGCAATAATTTGACTTAAATTAAAATCAGTGAATAATAATCCAGATACCCCTCGTGCAAAATTTTAATATAGGTAAAATCTTTACTAATCTAACTGAAACATTCAAAAATTGTTCCGTCAAAATATCAATGATTATCAAGTAAGAGCCCGAGACGAAGTTGAAATTGAAATAAAACATCTTAAGACACTTATTGTTTTTCCTGTTATGGTTATAAACAGGCAACTGGCGTATAATAAAAGGAAGAAGAACAAACAAGTATATCTGAAAAACAGTTGAATTTAGGCGTCTGAAGTAAAATACCAAAAGAAAAATAATTGAAAGGGTTTTTCAAAAATACAAACATATATAGCATTAATACCCAGAACAACCATTTTACATTCGAAAAGTAATTCACGAAAAATAATTATTTGTATACCAAGGCACTAAATTTTTTTTTGTCATCAATATGGCAGTAGGGCCCGTAGAATCAACTGCGAAAAGTCGCAAAACAATGGATTACTGGCATTTTAATGACGATTTCAAAACAAAAAATTTTTGTAACGCTCTCTTTCATTCAGTAAAATCATATAATCGTTAATATTTCCAAAACAGTTAACGTTAGATACATACAACTTATATTAAAATAATTACTATTTCATCGCAAAACTTTTAAGCTACTTAAATTTCATTAAAAAAAGTTTGGTTCATCGCAGTTTTTGAGTAAGCTTGTATAATCAATAGCTATTTAAGTAACAAGGAATGTAAGGACCTATTAACATTTGAGGTAGGCAAGTACAAGCCAAGACGTTAATAGGCGATACATTCCGAGTTATCTTATTATACTTTTCCCGCTGCTTATCGAAATTTTCCTAGATTTTTGAAAAAATCGTTTGTCAGCTGTCACCAGTATTAATTTTCGTGAGTCATGTTACCTGTGAGTGTCACATGTCACATAAACACTTGCAATTTATAAACAAAACGTCTAAATCTGCTTGCTTGCTTTGCTAATTTTATTATCCTAGGAACTTAATAATAATATTAAGATGGATAATGATACTAATGCTATTAGTTTGGCATTATCTAAAGATACAGAATCGCACGATAATTATAACATGTAAAAATATATCATTGACACTGAATTTCCTTTAGATCTCAGCTATACGAGAAATTAAATAACTTGACAAAACATTTCATGGTACATTCTTCGAGGTATAATTTAGAGAATAGCATTATGTGGACAAATAGCAAAAATATATAAAAGAAAGGACAGCTATTAACATTAACAGGAAAGCCAATAAATATGATAAAGGGTAACAACTGTCTTTCACAGTAGTTGTTTCTAAAGTCAGCCAAAGAAAAAGATGCCCCAAAAAGCGTTTAATGACTAAATTATAAAATATAGCCTCAGAAGGGTTTATGATGATACAAATCTTCACACAATGATCAGAAAAATCCTTTTAAAATATATGGTACCCAAGAAAAATGCCCTTCGGTGCTTTTCAAAAATACTTCGCCACTCAGCATCACTCCGTTTCCCTAGTACTTTCGGAGAACCTATCGTATGAAAACGATCCAAGACTTCAGAAAGGTTTCTGGTTACCGGAATCGTGTGCACATACTAACATACGTACACCGCACAGCACGTTTAGGTACCCCCAATACGAGGAATTGATCTAGTGGGCTGGGATCTTCACCAAAAGATCCGCGCAGCCGAAACGGAGGTTTGGTATAGTGGGTTCATTAGTCGGTTGACACGAATTTTAGAGATATTTGACTCATAGTGGTTTTCGATATGAGGGAATTTCAATACTTCGTACACTTAATGTCGAAGTAATAAAACAAAATTTAATCGATTGGATATACAACAAATATATGGTCCGCGAAGAACTGAGTGTTTTTGGCATTTTTGTCACTGGATTAAAGATGCCCTAAATAGGTCTGCGGCTGCTCTAGCATGCTCAGGAAGACGATTTTTTGAATGATGTACGCACCCAATGTGGAATCACTTTTAGAGAAATTGTTGCAGTTTAGTTACCGTCCAAGTATTATATACGAACATGCAACATTTTTCAATCTGTTTGTAATTGATGACTCAGCTAACTACTTAAGTATTATTTTTATACATTTAACCTGATGTACCAAACAATATATGCCTGTTTATATTCTGTCAATTATGAAGTACTAACCTCACTTTTTCTTGCATTGATAAAGGTATAAAGCTTTTCGAAATATTGGCTTGGATAGAAAGAGTTACTTTTTGATTTGCTGCCCTGAAGAACAAATCCCAGTTACTTACTGTATTGTTACAGATAATGGCAGCAGTTTTATCAAGTCTTGTAAAAAGTTTGAAATTAAGACACAAATAGTGTGTTAGAACAATTTCATGAACCTAGTGCTTTTCACATTTTTAGTCTAAATCTTAGCATTTTCCCGATTCACATAAGTTAGATTCGTAGTTCAGTGGGTTACTCAATAGTTTAGTCCATAAGATACCGATTTCTGCCTATCTCGTATCTTAACAATTTGCAGTTCTTGTATATTCCTCGAAACCCAATTCTTCGTACTCGGGTTTTATAAATTCACGCTTTGTTACCATACGCCAAGCGTTGCAGTTTTAGCTTATTGCATTCTCAACATTATTTGTTGTTCTAGCAAGCTTAAAAATTTCCCTTCAGTTTCGTGTGAAGTGTTGAGTCAGATTTCGTCATTTAGAATTGTCCGAGCGTTTTGCTTAAGCGAGATAAGGAATGAGTTAAGTCACGCGCTTGCGTGGCCGCAGTTGAATTTGAAGATCGCCGCATCGCTTTGCGACCGGGGTGCCCTTGTGTGCTTTCTTTAATTTTTGGTGCCTTTTGAGGAACTGTTGAACCAACCGGAGTACCTTTTGAAGGAATGGAACTGTTTCGTTTTTTTGGCAACCCTTGGTGTTCGTTGTGATGGAAACATTAGCATGTTCGGGGTTCAAGTGAAGCAAACTAGTTAGTGTGGTCGGAGTCTATTACCGTGGAGGGTTGCGCGACTCTTAAATTATCTATATGGCGGATCCTTTAGTGGACTCTGAAAAATACCAACACTAACTTAAAGAAGACGTCATGTCGCATCTCGCACGTTGAGAGTTCGTTCCGTGTTCCTGTATTGGAAGTTCCGTACGTCTTCACCCGCTTTGGGGATATCGTATTGTCAGCCCCTGACTGTCGCCAACATAATCGAGGTCTTGTGGTTTCCCGATCGTTCTTTTCTTCATGCATTTTGGGGCAGTTTGGTTTAAGAGACGACCGCTTACAATGCCGCCCATCGACCGCAGTAAACTAAACTCCTTCAGGTAATCTATTTATGTAGTGTTAATTTATTGTGTATAAACGGGGCTGCGCGCGCTATTGCGCGGTCTATTCTATTCAATTTACCACCATTTTTAGGCTTCCAAGGGGGTTCACTGGGCTCCGCCCCTCTCCAAGGGGCCCTAGGTGGTCCGTCCCTCTCCAAGGGGCCTTCGCGGCTCCAGGGGTTTCGCCCTTCTCTAAAGGGGCCCTCGGGGCTCCAGGGGTTTCGCCCCTTTCTAAAGGGGCCTTCGGGGTTTCGAGGACTCCGCCCCTCTCCGAAGGGGTCCTTGGGACTCCGCTTCTCTTCAAGGGGGCCCTCGGGACTTCGCCCCTCTCCATGGGGGCCCTTCGGGACTCCGCCCCTCTCCAAGGGGGCCCTTGGCGCTCGGCACCGCTCCAAGGGGGCCCCCGGGACTTCGCCCTTTTCCAAGAGAGCCATCGGGGCTCCGTTCCTCTCCAAGGGGCCCTGGGGGCTCCGTCCCGGTCGCGAAATCGAGGCGACGGTGAAATGCATGTAAACGCAAATGGGGGACATCTCGTCTGCAATTGTCGTGACACACACGTTTGGATCGTTCTCCTTTATTTATATGATATCGTACAGTGAACGTAACATTTCATCAAAAATGTTGAACAATCCTGCGTAATATTATATTTATTGTTAGAACCATATTAATTGCTGTTTGGCCAAAGTTAATGAATTGCAGTCATTTTTGAGCCACATTATGCATTTGCAGTCAAGTTTACTGTTTTTAACTAGGTTAATGTGTTACGTAGTTTAACCTCACCTTCACTAACCCATGTCGGTGTTGTTATTTTTATTCTAAATCTTGTTCATTGTCGTCTACATATTTTATTATTGCAATAGAGTATTTATGCTTTTCATTTGTTGTTTATGATATTTGCATGCGTTATGTGTGTATAATTCTGTTGTAAAAGGAGTTTAGCAGTTACATCAACGAGTTATTTTTGCAAGGTAAGTCAGTGTTGTACGTGGATGGTCAACCAAACTCTGTCAAGCTAGAAGTAGAAAGGTGAATCACTTACTTCCACATTCAGAGTGCTTTCACCTTTGTTGTTGATGTTGTTTTTCCGATCTTAACCGAATGTGGTGGCGCTTTCAATTTGAACATCTTTTACCTCTCGTACTGAAGTACAGTCCTAACTCAAAGGTCGTAAAGAACCTGCCCATCTCCACTGCAGTTCTAGCCAGAGCAAACCTTCTTGTTACCGCTATCGCAACAGAGCTAGGGCCGTGTATTTTCGGTCTATTTTCCGATCATGCCGTAGTGTCGTGTTTGTGCGGTAACAAGTGACGAAGGTAATGATACTGAGCAGGAAAGATATCAAAGTGAAGAAGAAAATCCTCAATTTATTTCATATGCTACTATTTTGAAATATTTTGACGTAATGTCTTTGGAAAATCGTAGAAACGCATTCGATCTACGAGTAGTATTTATTCACAAAATTATAAACTCTCAAGTTGACATTCATGCAAACATTATACAACAAAAATTTTTTGTTCCAAGAATTTCAGTTCGTAATGAATTAGTATTTTATTTACCGTGCACCAGAACCAACACACTTCAAAATTGATGAATATACAGAATGTGTAATCTGGTTAATAGATTCGCCAGAAAACTAGATATTTACATGCCATCTGCGATAAAGTTCAAGAGAATTTGTTATTCTCTGTTTATTGATTGGATATTACCATTGTTTTTAAATTATTATATAACATTTATTTATTATTATTTTTTTTTCAATTTTTCTGTTTTATTTATAATACTTAGCTAAACATACATTTGTTTTGTTCATTTGGTGTTTTATCGAAATATGTAATTATATATTTATTTGTGTACATGTATATATTTAGATGTGTACCACTGCAACACGTTAGTTGCACTTCAATTATTATTATATTTAAAATGTGTGATGTGAATTAATTTAGTATGCCAGTTTATGTTTGTTGAACTGTGGCCCATTTTTAGTTTTGTACTGTTGGCCGCAATATAAACCCGCTAAAATAAATAAATAAATAATAAAGAGGAATACGAAACTATTCGTTTCGATGGTGCCTCTTACATAAAAGTATGTTTACCCCAACAAATTACATGTGCTAGCCACATTTTTAATTTATTGGCAGCTACAGCCATAAACTAGTTAACTAATTAAAATCGTCATACATCTTATAAAAATCCAATGTTTTATAAAAATTTGCATCAAAACCAAAATCTGCATAAATATTACAAAAACATTCTACAGTAGGTATACGTTACCCATGCATAACATTATTTACTGTTTTCCAAATATAACAAAATTGATCCTGCTTGTTAAAGAAGTCGAAATGCAAGGTCCTTTAAATCAGTCAGAGTTGAACTATTTACAGAAATATCAGCTGATTTGAAAACCAGTTGCAGACTACAGACTAATTTCATTAAAATTTAAATTAGAAAAAAATCACAGGCAGTACAGTTATCTTCACATGCCGAGAATTTCTAACAACTAAATAGAAGAAATCGAGATACCTTATTACTATGAAAATTTTAGCTACGTTCGCCATAGAAATCAAATTGGGTCCTGTCATCTGTCTAGCAAAAGGTTAATTGTGCAACTAATCGTGTACAGGATTTTCAGAATTACTTTTTAAAACTCATATATTGTTTCACGAGTTTGATTTTGAAGGATCTTACTTTTTCCAAGATTTCCTATTCTTAAGTTTACAATTATTGTTCAGGTCCGATCTGGCTAGTAGATGGCTCCACCAGCTATGAAATCGTGGCGGCTCCTAAATGACTGCACGAGCTTTATATGCGGTCTAGGACGTTTAGGCGCGATTCTTTAGGCGGGCATCTTTAGGCGCGCACTTTTAGGCGCGAGCGCTTTAGACGCGGACGCTATTAGGCGCCTGAACGTTTAGGCGCCGCAACTTTAGGCGCGGGGACACTTAGGCGTCACATGAAAGAAATTCACATTATTCTTGATTTTAAAACTTGTTGTTAGATAATTATTGCAGTAATTAATGTTGAAGAAAAATTCAAACTTTTATAAACAATATGTATTTGGCGCTTTTACGAGCCTTCATCAGTGTTAAAGTTTTACAAATTTACATATTTAATTTACATTGTATCGATTATTTTGTATATGGGTAGTTTAACGTGTTGGAATTATACACACCATATAATTTCCCTACGTTAAACTATCCATATACAAAATGTAAATAACTTTTTGTTCATAATAGATAAAATGTAAATTCAACATATAAATTTGTACAACTTTACACTGAACACTGAACACACTGAAGAAGGCTCGTAAAGAGCTGAATATATTGTTTATGAAGGTTTGAATTTTTCTTCAACATTAATGACTGCAATAATTACCTAAAAAAATTTTAAAATCAAGAATAATGTGAATTTCTTTCATATGGCGCCTAACTGTCCCCGCGCCTAAAGTTGCGGCGCATAAACGTCCAAGCGCCTAATAGCGTCCGCGTCTAAAAGCTTCGCGCCTAAAAGCTCGCGCCTAATAATGCGCGCCTAAAGGTGCGCGCCTAAACGTCCCTTTCCGCTTTATATGACAGGGGCATTGCCATGCAAAATCAGTACGCATTTGCTTAGTTTTCTTCGACGCTTTCCTTTAATTGCCTCTTTCGAACGTTCTAGAATTTTAGCATAACATTCTCCAGTTACCTTTTGTATTTTTCGTCTTGTAATCGATCAAGACAATTCCTTGTAAATTCCAAAAAATGGTTTTTATGACTTTTTCGGCCTACTGGGCAACTTTAAACTTCTTGGGGTGTTTTATGTTACATCGATTCATGTTTAGAGTTTGCGTCATACTAATGATCCCATGTTTCATCCCCTATCAATAGTCGCAGCTGGATTATCGCTACACAATTCGAAAACTTCTTAGATGTAGCAACGCTCGCTCGTTTTTAAACTGGTGTGATCAGTCGAGGCACCGATCTTTTGCTCTGAGCTTAAACATACCGAGATGATCATGAAGTATCCGTAAAACTGTTGCGTCTGATATGCCACATACTTTTGCAATTTCTTTCTTCTTTAATCTTAGATTTTATAAAACAAATTTTTAAATTTTTTACACGTTTTCCAATTTTTTTCTTGTGATTGCTGCAACAGGCTGATCACATCGAGAGTCATCTCCTAGAGACTCTCTACCGCATTTAAAAAGTTTGAACCACTTTTTAATTGTGTAGTCAAACCGATAACATCTTCCCGAATAGACTTTTTCCCCGCTTTGTAAAAAACACTATTATTGCTCGATAGTTAAATTAAACGATTTTAATTATAAAAAATAAACTAGTTACTTACTCGAAACGATTGAAATTATGTGGTTTCCATTATGATAGATGTACAAACAGAAAACATTAAGTTTTTTCTTATTATCTGGCCTCCTAAATATTCAGAGAGTGACTTAATGGATTAATGGACCTCTCTTCTTAAAAGATACATAGCACATATCGACAATCGTCATAATAATATTACACAAACGTTACATTGACTTTACTTGACTTTGGCTTTTGCCTTTTGGCGGTATTAAATTTAATTTGATCAGAATTCTTTGATCGTAACTCGTAACTATATTCTGTTTATTTCATTTTTGCACAATATGAGGCCACGTTAGAGCGACTGTTTCGTATGCACAAATATGGTTTTTCTAGGGTATCTTGTTGTCAATTTGACGTATTTGTCCTATAGCAGGGTATGAACAGATCGTTGTCCCCTCTCACTCTCACAAATACATCAAAGTGATATCAAGGCATCCTAGCATTTTCTATCGTAAAGGCGGCTAATCAGTTAAAGTCAAATTTCATCTATTTTGAGGTTATGGTTTACAGCATAATCCACTGTTGCCAGTTAAATCTAGTTTGACTTTGTTATAATAATGTTCTAAATTATTTAAAATGTGCATTTGGCAAATATTGATACTATTTTGCACGATATTGAAAGCGCAAATGAGTTTATCTACGACTGCATTATAAAGTACTGTTTATGACATAGTTTTGCGACAATAACGTATCTCTGTATAGTAATAGTAAAATTAATTTTACTTTATTTTTCTAGTACAATAAAGGACGTTACTTTATTGTACTAGTACTACAAAGTACCTTTACATCAGCTAAAATGTCAAAATAAATGCTTGTCAATATCCACTCTAATATCAATGTTTCTCTCACAAACTAGACGACAAATTTATAAACTCTTATTTTTTCAAGTTTAGCAATCGAACATAAAGCTTTGTATACAACTCGTACATAATCCAAATTTATTAACTCGTCTTCTTTTATGACCTCGCTCTCAAAACTCGCTAGGCTATAAAATATACTCGTCAAATAAAGTCCTACATTATGTACTTGTTTTATAAATAACTATTACTAAGGTGCCTTGATGTCAATTTGAAGTATTTGTTCTTTACCAGGGTACGGACAGATGGTTGTCTCCTCTCACTCTAGAACACTTTAGAGTGAGAGGGGCTACACGGACAAATAGTTATCTGACAACAGAACTGGATCTACATAACCTCGGATTTTATAATACCATATTAGCTATTTCGTGTAAACTGAATATCAACGTAACGAACTCCACCTCCTACTGTGCAAATAAGAGGTGAATAGAATATAACTCTTAAGAACGAGCCAATAAGTACGCTGTATGTTACACGCACTTACACAGTTTTGATATAATTAACTACAATTTACGTAAGTATTCTAGATTTCGTAGGAACAAGCAGCAATAGCGTCAATTACCTTATCATTATCGAAATTAAAATCACTTTCTAAATAAAATAAGACACAATCTTCTAACAAATGTTGACCCATTGAAGAACGCAAACGATATTTTATGTTTTTTAGAACTGAAAAAACTCCCCCATAGACTACTTGTGTACACTATAACGTTACTACAAACTTGTAAGCTAGATAAACTGATGTGTAAAATGATCCGTAACGATTTAACTAGTGCAGTAATTCCAAAGAGCAAAGTAGGCATTGTTTGCACTTCGCCATTTCTTCGCACTTAATTTTAAACGATTCAGTGAAGCTATCATAGATTTCAGCCAGTGCCAATAATGTTTCAGGCTGTTCTTCACAATCTTCATGTCGCTCTGATCATAATTGAATTTGAAGTCTCTGTCAAAATCTGACGTTTGCTGAACTCCATTGCAGTCTTCATAATGAGTCTCAAATTGGATTAATTCTCTGTACAACTCAGCGTGATTGGTTGATAAGTTGAGCCAATTTGACCGTCACGAGACGTTTCGGCACTATTAAGGTTCTTGAAATACCTTGACTCATATTGTGCGATGTGCTTCATAAGTTTTTCATTGAAGATAAAACGTAGTTTTATTTGCTGTATTGCTGTATCAATAATCACATAATAAACATCTCTTTCGAATATCTTTTAGGGTGTCAAATTGTTTAGCTTCATCAGCAGCTAATTCTCCTCTCTTTGCTTTGCAATCGGGATTTGCTTTGATAAAGCTACGATGAATTTCGATGTGGACCTCATTTTCTATTAAATGAGCCATAAAACCAATATCGATGTGGTGCAGTAGGCACTTGAAAGATTTCTCTATTTCACGTTTTCAACAATTTTGAATACTTTTTTTCCTATTTTGAAATTTCATTTGGTCCCAATTTTCTCTTGGCCCCCATATGACCGGCCGGGCCAGACCGGCCCTGGAACTGTTCAATAATTTGACTTTGATAGTTCGAAACCTACTGATATGAGATGTTTTATTGGACTTTTTCCACTGTCTCTCATCATTCAGAGAACATCTTGATAATCGGTACGGATCCGAAATCAGTCCACATCATTCAAAGAACCTACTGATACATTATACAGGGTGTGTATAAATTGACGAAAGAACTACACGCTGCGATGTTGGTCATAAAATCTTAATACTAAAATGTTAGGTTGGTCTTCGTGAGTCCTCACGAGCAGTAGATAAAAAACATTGTTTTTTCAGGTAAAGTACCATGTGTTAAAAAAAAACTTATTCGCAGCATGACATGATCAAATAGAAGTTTTCCGTAACTGGAGTGAAGCAAATAAACTACCATAAACCAGAGAGAACTAAATTACATCTCGACCTTAAACTATTTTCCTAAAAATATTCAAAACACTTAACAAAAACAATTTTTATTGACAGTTATGAATATTACACTCGTTGTTGTCGTGTACATGCCATCTTATTAGTAGCTTCAGCGTACTTATGCGAACGTTTTGTCCGTCCGTCCGTCCGTCTGTCTGTCTGTCTGTCTGTCTGTCTGTCTGTCTGTCTGGATCGCCTGTAACTTTCGAACGGCTACAGATATCGAAATTTTGAAAGGGGGCAAAGTTGTTGCTAAGGTCCCGAGCACCTTCATGCGCTATTTGGTTTTGGCGAAAGGTGCCGATTTTCCACTTTGCAAAATTTCCAAGCATTGTAGCACAGTGGCGGCTTGTCCACTTGGCGCCATCTACAGAAGTTCGGTGGTCACATTTTGAACTACACATTCTGGGTGCACTATAATACTTAATGTTTTCGCAGTGCTGAAGCTACTCTTTAGACCTGTACTTGAGCAGTTTATTTTTCTTTTTGCTTGATACAATTAAACTTAATGCGGTGTAAACTTTTACCCGTCACAGTGACAGAGGTATTTTCATAAACAAAATGCAATCTGACATTCACCTGCAGACTTAAGTTAAGCCATGACTATATTTTATCTTTCTTTCCAAGGCCTATCCTAAATGAGTTTTTTTTTGTAACACACGATATATTGGAATGAAGGCTCCCTTAATTGATTGATTGTATAAATAAATTAAATTGTGGCTGGTGAAAAGCGAAATGTAATAAATGATCACACAAATAAATGGTTGTATGCCCCCTTTATATTTTATCTAATCTGCAAAACTGGTTTGGCTAACTACAAGGCAAGCATGAAACTCAAGTCTCATTGGGTCGGGATCATAAACGGACTTTATTTTATTCATAAACTTAGTAGTTCGAATGCGCGGTTCTTGGTAGATCAAAAAAAAAATCTTGGTTTGACAAGTGACACAAAATGCCGCTAGTGGTGACAGCGTATTTGAACGTTTTCAAAGTGAAATTACTGGGAAAAACGCATCAGGTATTATTCAAATTTTCGCGCTTGCAACAATTAGCACTGTTTCGTTTCAGCGATGACGTAGGAACACCTCCTCTTGCTTGTTTCGTGACGTACAAGGGACCCCAAAATGTGCATTTGTTTTTGTTCGCTTGGGTTCTCAGCCGAATTCTCACAATCCACCGACGCTACTCGAATTTTGGAAAAACCAAAGCAAATGGGTCCTCGGGAAAATGCTTATCCACTTCGGAAGGGTTTGACCTCGGATTTCAATGCGTTTCCGACACTCTCCACTTAATTTTTCAGGCTTTATCCTACCTCGTTTGCAGACTTCTAAGCTGCCAGTTGGGAATGCTGCTCGGATCTTCTGCTGGAGTCAGTCCCCTCGCTGCAGATGCTGTCCGTGACGTTCTTGCAGTCCTCCCCGACGTAATGCAGTGCAGGCCTCTGGCTCTGGATTCTTACTTTTGCCGGGAACGAATATCGAAAACCCCCGCTGAACGGCAGCCGATGTTCTCGGAGAAGCGATTGGAGAATTTTATATTTTAGTGCTGCGGATACCTTCAGAAACACTGTCACATGTATTCTCAGATAGGCACAATAAAAGGCATTTTTATCTTGGTAATATGCTCGTTTAATAGTATAAAAATGTGTTTAAAGGTGCAGCACAAATATAACAAACTTCACATAAAAATTAATTCAATTGTCTCTGTTTTTCAACAAAACAGCATCAGGTTGCTAGGTTACTATGATTCTCTTATGTTAAAGGAAATTAATTTTTGTAAAGAAAGGTTACAAATGAAAGTAAATTTGAGTACCTAAATTATATTTACAATTTTCTGAAAACTAAATTATTTTCTTTAATCGTTCGGTAGCGCTGCGCACACAAACGTTTTTATTTTTATTTTGTCATTGCTAAGCTTTGCATTATTACACTTTATTTTTAAATGCACTGATTTTTGAGTTCACCATGTTTGCATCATTATCTTTCCTCTTCTGTTGCCTTCTAGAATTGCTCTTTTGCAATATTTCTATTATAAATATTATCCTGCTTAATTTACCTTTCTACTTTGCTTACTAATTTCACTATCTTTTGCTTTTGACTTAACAAATTTACTCTACTTTTATAATGCAGCCAACAACCTTTTGTGTCAAATTCATCTTATAAATTTGTCTGGCTTTACATGTGCACAAACCTTATTCGAATTATATTAATTTAGTCATAAGCCAATCTAAACCTTTTAAAATTTGCTTTGCCTTTGTGTACCTTTCTCCAACTAATTTAATCTTTCTCGCATCTTATTCTCAATGCATTTACTGGTTTACTTTAGTTTTAAAATTTGCAATTAGACAAAACATCCCAACTATGTGCTTGTTGAATCGGTCAATTATCCTACACTGCAAACAGAGCCAAGTCGTGGGCCTCATACCATCTCAATATTTTCTATTTCAAATACGTCAAACTATCGTTAAGAAAGTTGTTCAAAATGTAAGATTCTGGCCTTATGCAAAATTTCAAAAATGTCGTCTGACTTATGAAACTTCATTTAGTACACAGGATTTCATAAAAGTAAGTCGATATTTCTTAAATTTTGCAAGGAACCATAATTTTACATTCTGAACAACTTTCCTTGATAATACTTTGGCGTATCTACTACTTTCGAGGACCCATGATGACCAATTCAACCTTTTCGTATTTAGATTTTCGACTCACAATTTTATGGCCAACATCGCCCAGTTCTTTCGCCAATTTATACACGCCCTGTATATATATATTATAATAAAAATTGCCCCTCTACCGAGTTTATATTTCTTAACGACCAATCATAAAATTAACAACATTTTCAATTGCATCCCCTCCATATTCTTGGTATGTGAAAACAACTGTACACAACGTAAGTATACAAGTATGAGTAATATTTTATATAGAATTACTGATCAGCTATTAGCTATTATTATGCTTTCAGGAACATTTTGACGATTTTTCTCGATCTCACGAGGCTTTTCTTGCCGAGCTATCGTGCCCTAATACAAAATTAGGGTGAGTGGCTTCGACTAGGGAAATGAACGAAAACATTGATATTGGAATTAAGGAACTGTGCCTAGCCACTGGGCCTTAATTCGGGATGACTTCCAAGTTGCAGGTGTGAAATCAGAAATACTAACAGGAAATAATTAAAAATGTATTTTTTTACTTTAGCGAGTCAGAACATGAATGACAAAAGGATGAATTGGGTAACAAAGTGCAATTGGAATTTTAAAGATATTTGAATAACAACAGAACAGATATTGACATGTGGCATGAGTATTTTATCGTCGAAAAGAACATCATACGCTATAACACTTTCCTACCATCAGCTGCAGCAGTCGAAAGGCATTTTTGATTTGCCACAATAATAGACGTATTTTTTTCCTTGTTACATTTTTTTTAAATTTCTCTTTCGACATTATTATTTATTATTCTTAGTTAAGTATTATGCTTTGCACGACATGTAGTATAATATAATATTGGGGGAGTGGAAGACTGGCTATGCCAAACTCCTACCATTTGTGTACCATTATGTGTATGCAATAAACTGATTTATTATTATTATTATTATTATTATTAGAAGACAATACATTCGAAATATTGATTTTGTTGAAAGCGAGGGCTTTTGTAAATTTTTAAGGATTTTTGTTATTTCTTGGATTTTTATAAGTGCTTATAAATTTTTTAAATGTTTATATCTTAAAAACTTTTGCTATTTTTTTAGTTACTAAGTATATGCATTTCATATCTGCCTATACTTCTCATTCCACCATATTAGCGTCAATATTGAAGAGAAAATTGGAACCATTTATTGCCTTTGTAACGTTTCAACATACCTACTATATTTTTTCTCCATAAAGTAGTTAAAAAGGCAATACCTCAAAATATTATTCATTGTGAAGTTTAACTACTTTTCAAACTGAATAGTTGAACTACAGACTAATTTGGGTACATTTTTATAGAGTAGTTGGTAGTTAGTAGTTATCTACCTTCAGACCTCTGGTTGACGTTATATCGAGGATTGCATCATATGGTTGAAGACATAACCTCATATTTAATTTAATATTTGCTTCAATTTTGTTTTAAATTTATATTTACACTAGAATCTGTCATATACATTGTGAAAAAACCTAATCCATATGCCCGCTGGGCACACCCCTGGAATTACTACATCAATTGTAATAGGTCCAACCGATATCATAAAGTTATAAACAAACTGTAAAAATTTCATTAAAATCGCTAGAAGCGTTTTTAGATAACATAAAAAAACAAATTAAAAAAACGCTTAACACCCTGTATCTCGGAAACGAAGCGTTTCCGGACCCATGTTTATTAGAACATTTTTGTTTGTATTGATGAGATCTATAAGTGGGTAGAATATCCGACCTTTGTTTTCAACACCCTGTAGAGACATTCAGTAGGTAGCTGCTTTAACATGCATTGGCGATTAATAAATTGAAAACTTGAAGGATGTGCTTCCATTGATGTCACAAATACATAAGTTAATGATTAGGAAAAGTTATTAGTTCCTTGTTGTTATAAAACAAGAAGGAACTTAACCTAAAACATTTACTCGTTGCTATTGATGGTAAAATAGGTTGCAACGTTACAAGAAGTAGTTATGTGTTATGACCTTGGCTGGGCAGAAGTTAATTACTGTCTAATTAAATTACTAATTAAATTCCTTTTTGATTATCTGTCTTAAAATTGAACTACTTTTCAAAGTACGGTAATTGTAATTGGCAATTGCCTAGTTTATTAAAAAGTATTTGACAATTACTTTTTGAAAGTAATTAATTACTACATTCAATTACTCAATTCTTTGACTAATTAAATTACTCTAAAGTATTTCAATTACTTGACAAGTATTTCAATTACTTGTGGTAATTAAAATTATTCGCAGTAATTGAATTACTTTCTGGTAATTCAATTATTAAATTACTGACCTTGATTGAGCATTAAATCTCCAAAACTCAAAAAGGAAGATAAAGCTTGATTAAGTTATATAGTAAGCAAATATAAATGTAATTTATGTCTCACTACTACATTATTGTTCCTTAATTTAAATTTTTTATTTTTTATTTTTGGTACTCAGCCGACAGCCGTTAGGCCAATTATAGGCGTCGCTGTACATTTTATGGGAACTTCCAACCCCACTAACGACTGTCATGATGTTATTATGACATTCGGGACCAACTATTTCCGTGACAGCCGTATCACGAGGCGCCGAGAGAAGCAGCCATGGAACTCCTCTCCAAGTTCTGACCAGAAAGAGCGTTGCTTAACTCTACTGATCGAACAAGGACGCTTGTTCAAGCTACACCACCCGGGACCTTAAATAACTGGGAAACTGGACATAGTATGCGGTACATAATACTTTGGCGGGCATTATGAGTTAGTATGGTACATGAATGGTCAGAAATGGCAAGAGTCAAATTTCTGACCAATCACGTACCTTGTTGCGTCGATGCGTTCACAACAATAGTTGATCATCCAATACAACGTTTCTAATCCATATTATGTAGGTTTTGAAGAAACACTAGTAAGACATAACATTTTGGATGCATTACTTGATGTTTATGCCCTGGGGTGACTTCATCCGGCCAGAGTCCCTCGGACTTGTAGACTTGCCACCCTCGAGCGGGCATGAACATCTTTATAATGCCCTTGGTACATAAATAACTATTATGATTTTCGATGACTAGTTAGATAACAGCTAGTTTTGTGCACTAGCAATTTGGTGCAGACGCGCACGTTTGTAGATGGAATGTGTATGTGTTGTTTCTTGTGTAGTGCAGGCTGTCCAGGATGTAGCATTGTCGCTTGCTAATAATTATTGTGTAAGAAGTGAAAAATATGTCAACGGTAAGTACAGATGACAAAGTTAGGTACTGTAAACATCGTTAGCTTTTCCATAACAATTGACAACAAATACTTTGTTATACAAAATATTGGTACATAATAATTAATTATGAATTTAAATTGGTTTGTTTAAACCATGGCTATTTAAGTACTACTAAATACAAATATACAACAACAGCTTCTAGAGAAAGTAATTGAAAAAGTTATTTACGTTGTGCCATTACAATTACCAAGTAATTGATAATGGAATTACTATTTCATTTGAGTAATTGAAAATCTGGTAATTCAAATACTTCATTGGGCGGTAATTAGTAATTGGTAATTAATTACTTTTTAAAAGTAATTTGCCTAACTCTGGTTATGACATTTAAAAATATGCGTGTTGCATACGCTACGACGTCCATAAGCAACGATCACTGGTCTAGTTCGACACCTAGTCAAATGAACACCGGTTACAAAGAACGCATTAAAATTCTAAAAATAATATCAGCAAAAATAAAATTCAAATTATACAAAATTTGGGTAAATATATTAGTTGTTTTGTCTTGTTGCAGACGGTCAGATGCGATTAATTATTAGTTAGTGGTAGTACAAACCACACCAGACTGTGCACAATACATTAAAGTAGAACTTATGTCTTATAATTAAGGTGGTTATTATAGACATAATAAACCTAGTACGTGACAATGTTATTTTGTTAACTGAGAACCTATACATAAGAGCAAGGTGCACCAAGACACTTTTATGGCGAGATTGTTTAAATTTGCAAAATCACTGTGTCTAATAAATTGTAAAAAAGATGTGAGCAAATTAATAACGATGGATAGGTTTGGAGTATGTATGAGTAAAAGTGATGGTTTTCCTTTTACAGGGTGGGCTACGAAATTTGAAGCCCTTACTATTTAGAATTGTAGCCTAACGTAGACATTTCATAGCAACACAGATACCCAATATTTGTCAAAAGTACATATTGAGTTGCTGCGCCTTAATGTCATTAAAGCAATTGACAAATAATTCTGACAGCTTAAGTTTAAAAGATGCAAATATAGCATTTTTCAGTGCAAGTGAAAGTGTAATGCACAGGGTGCTAAAAAAGGAAAAACAGAGAAAACTATTTTTGGAGTAGGTGGCTGTGACTTCGTATTTTAGATCTTTTCTCAATTCTAAGCAACTTTTCCCAATAACATTTTTGTGTATTTTGAAAAATAAGGGTACTTTAAGCCATTTTCATATTTTTGAACCTCCCCGTATACTAAAAGATATATTCAAATTTTAGAAAATGCAGAGACTTTTAACAAGAACAAAATTTTCTAATAAAAGGAAAATAAACAGTTGCCCCATTGTTACTACCCATTATTCTGATCACGCTGTAGATTTTTAGGAGTATTTAAGAAAAAAATATAATGATTTAAAATATACCTACACCAGAAATGTTGGTCCCCAAAGCAGATTTTGTTGATTTTTTATAATTATAACGCAGGACATAACCTAAAAATATCAACTGACATTTCTAATTTTTTTTATTTAACAGTTAAAACAAACCCACTTAACTTATACCAAATCGATAATAGCGACTCGCTATATTGTTAGCATGGTACAGGATGATTGGCTCGAAATTCAAGTAAGTATACTTTCAATAATATAATATTTTGATCTTGCAATTGCTAATTACCATAGAGACAGGACCGCCGTACACAGGCGGTTAATCAAAGGGGCGGCATTTTGATTGATTATATTTTAATAGCATCATTTAAACGTTCACTATTAATCAATTCTTCAGATTAATGCTCTATTCTATTATAATATAAGTAGTGGTAGATATAATTATTATCGATAGATTCCACGAATCCGAAAGACGAGTGGAATATTCAGCTTCAATTTCACAAATTTAATATCTTCTATGATTAATCATACTACGTGTTATATTCGATGAGAAAATATAATGAATGAAATAAAATAGTTACTGTCTTGAGATTCCTGGTTAGTGATTGTGTTTTTTGGAACGGTCTTCCTCATGATTTCACTAATTTTATTGTTTGTTGCCTGTCCGAACCGATTAGTAGCCATTTTAATTGAAAAAAAATGCTTTTTTGCAGATGAAAACTATTACACAATTTATTTGTCAAACTGAGAAATTTATTAAAATCGTAACAGTATGCGTTTCGATTGGGTCATTTATAAACATGTGCTAGATGAATTATATTTTCTAGGTGATAATTTTGAGTGCCGATATAATAAAAAGTGATCACAGTGCAGTACTCTACATCAAAGTGCAACTTTACAACCGCTGTCAAATAAAAGCGATAAAAATCCTTTTAAAATTAAGATACTAAAGATGTGGAATCAAGAAAGCAATATAATAACCTTGTTATAAAAATTACCTCCTGAAAATTTCTTCATTCTATTATCATCTGTGATATGATTTCGGAGGCTTTCACGGCCATTGTCGTTAAGTAACAAACGACTTCCGGTATTGGACCGTGTCATTATTGAGGTTAAAGAACTCAACGTTTCGCCCACTTTCGTAAAGGACTCAATCAGGCGGAAAAGCAAGAGAGCACTGTAACTCAACGTGTAAACCACGCCAGAGGTGAAACTCTCCAACGATCGGAAGGATAAAGGCGAGAATTGATAGAAAGTGCCGTCGCCGGTGAGTGACGGTGAGCGGGGCTTCGAAATTAGCACTTTCCACATATAAGGAAGGGGAAAGCCTTCGTCCCGTTTGAAATTATTAGGACGTTTGTAAATCTCAATGGCTTTGCCAATCTTTCTGCTAAAGGAGAATGGGGATTTGCAGATAATGGAAGTTTCATCTTATGACCGGTATCGCATTGGTGTTCGGCGATGGCTGATGATGATGTCGGCCTACTTGCGCCTGACTCATTTGCGCCCACCGCCATTTTCGGCCTATTTGGCCCCAGAAAAATATCAACCTAATTAAGGTCTTATTTGCCTCCATGCAACTTATTAGTCATCACGACATTCGAAGTTGGCCGACGAGTGGAGTCTCCTACATGCAAATAGTTATTACAAAGACTGCCCTAACTTCTATGCCTTTCTGTTGGTACTTTAATTTTTCTGTGTATTTGGGATTTATTTTAAAACTTTAAGAGTTGCTACACTGGTATAAAATTTACTGATTAATAATTAATAAAAAGTGAACCACACATTCTTGAGCCGATGTACTGTCGTTTACCAATTATTATCGACTTTACAACTTTTAGTCATTTTAGCCAGATTCAATAAAAAATATCGAGTATTTAATAATAATAATTATTATTATTATGTCTTGATACAACGAAATATACAATACATGTTTCTTATACTAAAATAAATACAGGCTTGACAATAAAATTATCAGCTGATCTAATACTTCACCCGCAAAATTTTTTTAAAACCTGACCTAGACCTGGAATCGAATTTGCAAACCTTAGATCACTAGTCCGAATGCTTAACTACTGAGGAGCAACCGAGGCCAGCTCTTTTAAATAAACAACATTAAAAAATTTAAAAACACAAAAATTCAATGTTTATTCAAATGGCATTCCACCGACGTGTACGAATATCACAGATTTGATTATTTTGTTAATATTTATTAATTTATTTGTCGTGCTCTCCACATTATGATCTTTCCAGTGTTTAAAACTGCTACAGAAGTTGGGAATACGGTGGTAGCACCCATAATTTCTACAAACTAATAGATTAAGTGCACCATGGAAATCAAACTTGAAACCATGAAACTAATGATTGTTAGTTTCTAATTTGACAGTTCAAATTAGTTTTTTAATAATTGCAACAGTTACTAGACAAGTTAATTTTGAAATAAATGTTGTGCAGCAAAAATTGATTTAACGAGAGAAAATTTTAGAGTCATGATGTACTATGACTTTAAAATGTTCTTATCTTCGAAAGAAAGCTTTGGACGACTCGTGCTGCATTTGGTGAGCAAGCGCCTACGCAGAAGACTGTTTATACCTGAACTTAAATTTGAAAGAGTTTCACTCAGCGACGATTTTCGCGAAGAAAGACGAATTTCAGCAGTTACCGAAAGAAGTATAGATGTCGTGCGTAGCATGATCCAGGAGGATACTCGAGTTACATAAAGAATTATTAGAAGCACTTTGTACATTGGCATGACTGCAATAAAAAAGATTTTACATAATCATTTGGGTGTAAGAAAAGTCAGTTTAACAGAACCACAGCAACGTGTGAAATTATGTAAAAAAACTATTAAGAAATATGACTAAAATAGGTCTAAAGTAGCTTACAACTTATAACTGGTGACGAAAGCTGGATATATGCATTTGAACTGTGATCAAAGCGGCAGAGTGCACAATGAATGTTTGCAATAGATCCTAATACAATTAAAGTGAAGCGACCTCTAAGTTTTGGTAAAAGATTGATGGCTTGCTTCTTTTCAAAATCAGGACCTATTAGAACTGTCGTGTTTGAAAATAGACGTACGGTTACCGCAGAATTGTAAGCAACAGTATGGCTACTAGAGGTTATACAAAAAGCTCGTTTACGGTGACCAAGAAGTGAGATGGTTCTGTACCATGACAAGGTTTCAAGTCATACCGCACATCAAACAAAGGAATTTTTAGAGGATTCCTAGTTAAAATTGCTAAGTCATCCCCCATACAGTCCCGATCTAGCACCTTCCGATTATTTTCTATTTTCTCGATTAAAGGATAAAATGCGCGGTGTGCGATTTGGAACTCTCGAAGATGCCATTGAAGGCTTCCAAAAACCTTGTTTCTCAAGTGACTCAAGAAGAGTGGAATTAATGTTTTGAAAATTGGTTTTATCGAATGCGTCAATATTTCAGAGTTTAAGGATGAATATTTTGAAAAACAATAATAAAAATCATATTTTGTTACAAAACTTTGTTTTATTAGATGCAGAAATTTACGGAACTACCCTCGTATAAAGCTAGAATTTTGTATTTAGACTTACTGTCATTACAAGTAACTCATTTTTGTTTTTTTTTTAGATTTTATAATAGTAATTACTTAAACAAATAATTGCTAATAGCAAACTAAAATTTTGTATTTAGGCTTATTTTTGCATTAAAAATAACTTCTTTTCATAACAGTTTTCTCTAACTTTAAATTAAAGATAGTTCTCGCTTTACCCATTTTCATATTTTATGCATCACATTTTTATATATTCAATACGTATTATAAAGAATGATTTTTCTATGACTATTTCTCACATCTCTTATTATCCAATGAAAAGCCATGCTTTTTCAAAATTCAACCAATCGTGTGTTTTTGTAGTGGCAAAAAATCGAAATTTTCCCTTGGGATTTTGTCAGTTTCTTTTGCCACTTGCATCCACGGCAACCACCAAATATGTTGCTTTAATCAAGGTGGTATTTAAGAAACGTCATTTAAACTGTCATTGCGCATCAGCATAAATGTCAAAATAAACCGATATTTGGGAAATAGTCTACAAAATGTATTTTGGGCTCATAATTTTGCTCGGCAAATGTTTTAGTCACGATTTGTTGTTTTTTTGGCAATGCCCCTCGACAAACTAACTTTGACAAATTCCCTCGCCTTCGGCTCGGGAATTTGATCAAGTTAGTTTGTCTTGTGACATTGCCAAAACAAAATACTTTCGTAAATCGTTTTTACCGGCAAAAGCATTTGCCTTTAATACATTATTACTGAAAAACGCAAAATAAAAAACTTTTCCTTTTGCGAAAAAAACGATATCATGGTGTTTGCAACATACATGTTTTTTCACAAGTCGAAAAAATAACAATAGCCTCGGTACATCTACAAGTCTAATAAATATAAACAAAGAAACATGTGCACGAACATATTAAAATTGTTATTATTCTACATCACTGCAATTATTTTGCAAAGAGTTCGTATTGTTTCAGGTAATATGTATTGCAAATACTATGCCGTAATATTTGCTTCCTGTTTGAGATTTACACAGCCGTATCGATTTGGGGCATAAGTTTATTTGTATCTTGTGTCGTGGTCATGAACCCGCTGGTGAGTAGATTCGGTAGATTAGCTTAAGTATATATCAAGCAGGTTAATATGTACTGACAAGGTAAAGTGAGAATGCGTAGAGCACGAAACTGTCCCATGCAATCAGCTCTGTAACCTTTTTGGGCTAGAATTCTGATTACGCGTCTTTGAAGCCTGAAGGCTATATGCACAGAGGCAGCATGGCCCCATACTATTAGTCCATATGGAATATCGTTGACATAGAGCTAGTCAGACTTCTAATAAAATAGTATACTGTTTTATTAGGATTAAAAGTGGAATTTTGTTTGACAAGAAATTTTGTTTGCATTTGCGAGGCGAATCGTAGCGTAGTGATTTTTACGGTGTACCCTTTTCATTGTAGAGCTTTATCAACTTCCAATTCAGGAAATTTAGTGCTTACTTCACCTATATCCATCGCTACTTTTTTAAGAATAAAAAAAATATTTACTATTTTATTTGGATTTATACGTAAGCGATTTTTACAAAACCAAGACTCAGCATCCTTTAGGGCCACGTGGTTTTTATTTATTGCAGAAATTATCTCACTGTCAATCCTCAAAAGGGTGGTATCATCCGCATACCATATGGTGCCAGTGTCATGAATTGGTTGTGGAAAGTCATTAACAAATATTCAAAACAGGAGAAGACCTAAAATATATCCTGTGGGACACCGTATTTAATAATATTTGCGACTCGGATAAATGATCATTAAAAATAACGAGTTGTTTTCTGTTGTACAGATACGATTTTAATAAATTTTGTCTGTTTGAAACATAATTATAATCGGATAACTTTTCCACTACAAGCTGATAGCATATCCAACCAAAGGCATATGTAGGGTCAATGAACGTTACTAAAGTCCGTGTTCAACAGTGTCGGTTAGTTTTTCTATGAAAACTATCAGAGCATCACTTCACGAAAGATTTTCTTGAAACCAAACCGAAATTTCTCTGGTAAATGATTACGTTCAAAATATGTTTAAATTGTTCCTTCAAATTTATTTCAAAAATATTTAAAAAAACTGGCAGTAGTGATGTAGGTCTATGGTTGGTCAGCGGATATATTTTCTGTTTTTGTGTATTGGTACGACAGTGGCTATTTTTAAGCACCCGGGAAAATGCTTTCCGTAATACCAAAGAGCATATCTAATTATATGCGCTTTGGTAATACATAGATTAACGATTTTCGTTAAAAGAGAAATAATAGCAATGCTGACACCGAGTCCGTAAAAATATTTGCTTTTGATGTTCTTTAAAGATCCCAGAGCATTCCTAACTGTTGTGCAAGATACCTCAGTAAACTTAAATACTGTATTGGATTGTTTCCAAATAGACGATTTCAAACTGGCATGATGGGTACAAGTTTTGCAATTTTATACAATCACAGAGATTTTATGTCTTTCATAAGCTGATTGTATTTGTAAACTTATGTATTTCTTATGCATATTTTACAGGCAATTCGTATAATGTCAGGCATTATATATAATCCATTGGCATTATATAAAATGCCTAGTCATTATATATAATGACTGTAAATTGGAGGTTATGTTAAATAAACCAACATCGCTTATTCTCATTTCTAGGCTGTTTGCCCTTCTAGCTTGTTTAGGCTAGTTGCAACCTTTGATTGTGTGTATTATATGTATCCTTACTTAAATTAGCCTGTCTCCGATGATGTTCGCCGATTGTTGCTTGATGCCGGTGATGAGCTCGCATACCATAAATACCTACAAAATTTGCTAGGGTAATGAGTTACCGTGCATTAAACCCATTGTCTAATGAGTGCTAACTCTTACTTTAACACATACTTTTCATAAAATGCCTACAACTCGTTAGGGACTATATATAAAGCTTTAGGCATTATATAAAATGCCTGAATAATACCTGTAGCATATACGGATTATAAAAACTGCCGACATTTCGAAGTAAAATTTATCAGCATTGGAAAAAGCAAAAATTCTGGCAGGTATTATACACATTTTTTTTTATACAGTTTGTAAAATGGGTTTGTTTTTTAAAACTAGAGAATTAACACTAATGCAAAAATAACAATCATCAAAACATAGTAATTTCTTAAAAACTTCAGCTATCAAGTAAGGATCCTCCCTTTTCTCGCATTCTTCCATTCGAGGTTACACATTGTATTGTGCTACATATTTTGAAAATAGTAAACATTGAAAGATCCATCGTATACAGGACTGTGAATAACACTTTTTGAGTTTCCATTTTCAAAGATAAATAAACGAGATTTCTGTCTTTTTCTTATGCTGACAAATATGACTTAGAAATTAATGTGGTTGTTTTTTTGGTCCACCCTTTGCAAAATCAAAATTATTGTGTTATACATATACAGTATACAGGGTGTTATGAAAATGAGTGCAAATATTTTAACCAATGATATTGCTCACCAAAATGAACAACTTTTCTATTTATCGTTTTTCATTTAATCGCATATTTTTTCAATCATTTATGTCCCCTAAATTGAAGAGCCGCTTGGGAAACAAATCTAAGTTAAAGGTGAACGACACAAGTATATTAAAACTGCAAAGTTCCTGCACAAAAAACACGGTCAATAACTTACCTACCTCAATTGATAAAGTACGTTGGTGACCAAATGTGAACTAAAGATTTTATCAATACATATGCAGTTTCTGTTGGTTTGCATATCAAAGAAATGTTTTTTGTGTTTTGTGCCATTAAATTAAAATATTATTCCATAGGCGGGTATGCATTTTTACAGTAAAACTGTTTTGAATTTTAACTCAGTTTTGAAGGCGTTTTCGAAAAAATGATAAATGGAGAAGTTGTTCAGTTTAGCGAGTTCTATTACGGTTTCAAATATTTCCACTAATTTCCATAACACCCTGTACACAGTCGCTGGGTGAACTGAATAGGTTAACCATAAAAATTTAACTTTCGAGATTCAAAAAGCTTATAAGGAAAGAAGATTCATACAAAATTAATTAACTAGCACTTCATAAAATTAAATTAATTCGTTCTATACATATTATTGTTCATTTATAAAATGTGTTTAAGTTAGAATATACAATAATAGTAGTTTATTTATCTAGAACGAAAAGTGGCATTTTAAAGACGAGAAAGTTGTTTACATCCGAGGCGTCAGCCGAGGACGGACTTACTTGCGAGGACCTTTAAAAACACTTTTCGTTCGTGGTGAATACAACGGTTTATTTCATACTGCAAGTTTAATTAATTTTATCGACGACCACTACTAAAAGTAGGCCTTTTAGCGCTAGCTTGTTTCACTAAAAGTGACGTTTTATAGTTTACCGTGTTTAAAGAAATCAGCTGTTTACTTTTAGCACATGTGCTAAAAGTGAAGCGAGGTTCAAAACTACAATTTCGAACTGCAAGTGAAGTTGTAAAGCTATTCTAGTTGCTTCTTGCGTTACAGGTAAAGCGTTTTTGAAATAATTAAAGCGTTATGTAATGAATACAGTCATATGTGGAGTATCAATAATTACATTTCGTAACTCACCTTGACAGCACGGGCGTGGCCAAACAATCGCCACCGCGGCGTAGGCTACTATTCATTATGACATAAATTAAAAGCGTCGCAGATGCGAACCTTTCTTAAATCGATATTATTTATGGATTAATAACGGTAAAATTAAGGTCGTAGATAAAATATTGTATGCAACGCGTGCTAAAAGTCGTTTATGCGCGAGACATGTTATGAAACTCAGCCTTCGGCTTCGTTTCATAATTTTCATGTCTCGCGCATAAACGTCGACTTTTAGCACTTGTTGCATAAATAGCTATTAAATAAAAAGTTGTAAATCATTTCAAATTTCATGTCAACAACTGACGTATAATTCTAAAGTACTTGAACTTTAAAATTTTACTTTAAAGTAGGTACTAGGATTTTAATGTTCCGTTTTTTGTACCATAAATAATCCGAAAAATGTCAGTTTTTACATCAGTACGAAATAAACCTATCTTAAACTATAAATCCGATTGGGTGAACATCTCGGTTGTACAAACAACCTTAGTTTTAATTAGTTCGTATAATAGAGGGCATACTGCATTTATATAAATACAACATGTCCATAGAAGAACTAAATGATTTTCGTAAGCTAAATATAAAAGCTGAGCACTTGTATTTGTAATTTTTTTTAAATTTCAACATACAATAACTCAAAAAGTTTCTTTTACATACTACATAACTTCAATGTGGTCACTGGTAGCAGCACGTAACAGCTCTTAATTGCCAACATTTTTCAGGCATACGTATATCCAGTAATGTCGTTTGTTGCTTTCAAAATTGTTGCACTAAGTAAATTTTACTCTTAAGATGCTTTCCGGATGGACTTCCTTAGACTACGTAAAAACATACACGTTCAACATATCTTCACCTCTTGATAGACGAAGGTTCCAGTTTCTTTAAATTTTGTATACCACCTTCTTATACTATTTTTGGAAGATATATTTGTGTTTTAAACGATTGGCAACGAAAAACGAAAGCATACAAGTGAAACCTTTTGAGTTGAGGTTTCAGTAAAAAAGATATTTTAAAAAATCGTCTCTGCTTTAGTTTTTATAGCTTATGAAAGTCTTTCCAGTCTGTTTTGAACACGCTGTAGTTTATTGTTTATAGGTGATTTCGTTGTTTTGGTTTGTGGGATTGCTCTTTTACTTATTACTGTCATAAATGTATGTATATTATAATTATAAAAATGTTTACTTTCCAGTTACTTTTTTTATTGGCTTTCAAAGGGGAAGCGGGTAAGTTTGCACAAAGGTGGCTTTTATGCACCCGGTGGTCCTGTATAGCAAACACACGCCTAAGATACTATACCGTGAGTTCAACAAGAAAACAAGAAACATCTACTATAAAATCCAATGAATCCCCAAAGCTCATCGAATTTATTATTGTTATGAGTTTTCGCGAATTGGTATGATTGCTTTATTGCTTTTATTCCAAATGCAACACGAATAGATACGCAGGTGTCAGACAATTCATAATTCAACTACAGAAAAAACAAAGTGGTAGATGCAAACGCTGAATATTTTTTTCTACGACCACTACTAAAAGTAGGCCTTTTAGCGCTAGCTTTTTTCACTAAAAGTGACGTTTAATATTTAGCGTGTTTAAAATTAGATCAGCTGTTTACTTTTAGCCCATGTGCTAAAAGCGAAGTGAGGTTATAAAACTACAATTTCGAACTGGAAGTGAGGTTGTAAAGTTATTCTAGTTACTTCTTGCGTTAGATGTAAAGTGTTTTTTTAAATAATTAAAGCGTTATATAATGAATAAAGTCAGATGTGTACTATTATAATTACCTTTGATAACTGACTTTGACAGTACTGGCTCCACAAACATTCACCTGCCCGTCAAGACCATCTATTTATTATGACATAAATTATAACTGTCATAAATTCAAACCTTTGTTGAATCGACATTTATGGAATAATAACAGAAAATTTAAGAAAGTGTTATTGCACTCGACATAATTTTCATGTCTCGTGCATAAAGATCAACTTTCAGCACTTGTTGCATAAATAGCTATTGCGGCATGAAACTGTTTTTTATTAAACGTAACAATTCTGGTGTTTTTTAAATATTGAGCAACTAAATGGAGAGTTTCAAAAATTTACAATCAGTTTCCGAAGCGCGTTATTCAACACAGTTGGAGTGATAAATACAAAGACATTAGAGCGAATATTCAATTTGTTCAATTTTGGTTAAATTCATGTTGGTTTACGTTTGGTTACAAGATAGCTTTTTCAAAACTTTTCTTGCTTTTTAAATATGATATTGGAAGTTAATGTGCCTTTTTGTGGTTGTTTACATTTATATATTACATGTGAGTTTGACTCTTATGATTCTAGTATAGATTTTTTTTAAATTATATATTTGAAAACTGTTATTCCACTTTAAAAATTAATTGTTATGCAACCAAAAACTTATATATAACTATACAGAGTGATCTACAAGGTTGAGTACAAACTTCGACAGATAATTGCTGATGATACGTTAAGTAAAAAATCGCATATGAAGTTCTGTCGTTAAACGCTTCTTTAAGATAATATAGCTACTTGAAGTTCACACTGGGGAAAAACCACTTGCTCTTTGTTTGTTTGTTATGGACAATGTTTAGGCATGCGGAGTACCAGGTACCTTAGACGCCGACTGCTGTAGCCATATGGTCAAAGTGCTACTTAGAATTTTGCCAAGACTAAGAATTTCTAACCCTAGCAAGGGATCTTTTACATACTGACCAGGCATATTAGACAAATTAAAAGGAAAACTACAAAAGATTGTCCTGATATTTGGTAGAAACGTTCCATAGTTCATATACATTTTTTTACTTATAATATCGTCAGCAATCATCTGTCGAAGTTTGTACCTGACCTTGTAGATCATCCTGTCTATAATAATAATTTTTCTCTCTAAAAAATATAGTCTATTTCTTATAATTTTTTTTAAAGTGTAGCTGTTTAAATCAAATGTGGTACGTGTTAATTGATCTAAATTCTAAATAATTTGAAACACTTGCCGGATATTGCTAAATTTTTCGTAATGATACTCGTAGCAATTTTATACTTTTGGTTAACATTTTTGCAAAAACTGTGAAATAAATTCGAAAAATCAAATTTGCGAAGAAACAGAAGCGATGGCAAAAAATCAAAAACCACTTTCTCTGTAGCATCACTTTAGTTTTCTACAGGGTATTGCTATTTCTTTTATTAATTTATGGCACTGAACATCATATCTCCGCTTGATAATATCACATTTTACGGGATACTATCCATGTGTACTGTGTACTAAATTTGGTTTAAATAGCTGCACTAATAAAGAAATTATAAGAAAAATACAATATTTTTGGAAAAATTTAACACATCTCCGTAGAATTGTTGCACCAGTTGTTTATATGAACTTTTTTTCCAGAAAATTCTCTAAGGATTACCAACTTGAAATATTTTAATGTAATTCAGTTACATTCTGTACATACAGTGTGTCTCAAAAAGTTTTATACAAATGGAGAAAAAGTTTATCTTACATTTCACAAAAAAATATTCTTGATAAAAAGCTCTGCATGACTTGTAGATCCATAATCAAGTACAAAATTTTTAAAACATTGACTGATATACAGAGAAAATCAAAATTATGGTTTGGAACGAGAGTAAAATACGTTAAAACTGTAGTGGAGTTCAAAATGTGCATTGAAATTGTTATTAAGTAGCATTTGACATTTGTTGACAGTTATTACATATTCCAAAGCACTCTATCCAGAACGTGTTTAATAAGGACGAGTAACGCAAAATCAGGCGCTTATTATGAACGGGCTCTTACAATGTTTCGTACTGCTCATTGATCTAACAATTGCTGATGTATTTATTGAAATAATCTTATAATTTTTATCTGGGAAAATCACTAATCTAATAATTTTTTGCTATATACATTTTCCATATTACGTTAAAATAACGTTAATATAACACGTCTTTTACATTCGTAGTCGACTTCTAACGTCACTATAACGTTTTTACAACAACATGATAATAACGTTTTTGCATTACGTTTTAATGCCTCTGATTTCAAGTGTATTTTAGACCAGCGGCTAATGTTAAACGTTGACATGACATTCACAAAAAGACGTAAGTTGTATTCTTCTTTAAGCGTGTGCTTAGCTCGTCTGTCACGCCTAATGTCATTGCTCACATGATAGTTCCGACCAATTGAAACGTTTTATGCTATCACACCACAGTGGAATGTTACAGTATGCTGACAAGCAGTTCTCTCCCTGGAGTTACTGTCTAGGTCGCCATTTGTGTCATTGATAAAATCGGAAAGTCAGAACGTTGTGTGTTTATTATTCCATTTTAGATACAACGGCTGTTGACTTCGGGTGGAACTACATAGTGTTCAAGCAGTTACCCGATCTGTTGTGAGATTTCGTTTGTCAACTAAGTCGCAGTTTTATTCAGTTGGGCTGGGCACAATAAAGATTATTCAGAAGAAAGTATTGTTCTTCTGTAGTAATACTTGACCTAAATAAAATATCAATTTTGTATTCATTAAACAAGTTGAAGTTGTGGTTGAATCGTAACGTGCTTATAACTTTAACACTTAACTAAACAATGACGTTAATAAAACGTCGGTTTAACGTATAAAAGCGTTACAACGTTAACATATCGGTCAAAAATGTGCAATAACATAACATTCAAAAGACGTCGGCTTGGTAACCAAACGTAAAAAACACGTGAAATAGTCGACAACAACGTTGAAAACTTACGTGTTTTGGATAGCGATTATAACGCCCACACATAACGGTCTTGTTCGGTCATGACTTAAACGTTAAAAGGCCGTCATAGGCTGACGTAGAATCAACCAAGTAACGTTGAAAAACGATTTTATCGACACTTCGACGTTAATGTAACGCTTGGCCCAATGTTATGTTTCAACGTTAGTTCAACGTGTCTGTGCACTCTGGTACATTCTGAACGACTTTTCTTAGTAACACTTTTCTCCAATATGAACAGATAAGGTACTTTACCGGCAGGCTGGATGGAATTAAAACGGACTCCAGGTCAAAACCAAAAATGAATAAAGGTGAGAAAAAAGAAATATATATTTAATAAACCGTCTATAAATAGTAGAAAACATAAAGAAAAGATAGGCGAATTCCCAACATTTAAAATTTTAAAAGGAATTTTAAAAAATCATGGTCTGGTGTCTACATGGACCCCAGTTCGTTCGTCGATGCTAATTAATAATGTTGCTGTCAAGTTTGTCACATTTTTGTATACAATATAATTACTTGTAGTTACGTTTTTATTTTTCATTCTGTCCCACCAGAAATTTTCAAAAGTCGGCGCCTATGACCGAGTTATCAATGTATAAGGACTGTAAGAAACTGTCCTTATTATTAGCATTAGCAACAAATGATAATGAGAAATACTGGTAGCACACTGGATATAAAAAGCACTCCCTGGATTTGAATTAATTCATATTCACTAGAAAGATCACACCGTGGAACGTATTAAATATCTAAATGATGCTGAAGATAGGGGCTCTAATTTATAGTTGTTTCAGCTGACTTATAAAGGTAAATCTATAATTTCTAACTAGAATTTCTGTGAATAAGCACAGTTATAATATATTGGTTGTAAGGTATAATGTCTCCTAGATGCTTTCGTGCAGCTTTATTTTGATTTCCAGCATATTTGAAAAGCGTCTTATGCATTTTTTGTGACACTAAAAATTTGGTACTATGCTTAAGCAACTGTTCCTCCCAGAGCAACAATTGGAATTTATATTATTTATCCAGATTCAAATAAACTTATATTACTTTTTTAATTGGAAAGATTCTACTTCACATAATAATCTGAATAAAAGTAGCCCTAGACCTTTGCAAAAATTGTCTCTGTATGTTGTATAAGACTAGTAAAATAACTGGCAGAGAAATCATAAACGATTGGAAAATTCAATTGTATTAAAGCTGTGCTGAATATGTCAGAAAACTGAATACAGCCTTGAAAGAATCCCCAGTATCTTGATCATTATCAGAATAACTTTGTGAAAATGACAATCAATAATTATAAACTACGAGAAAAATAATGTTTTATATTAACGGATACGACTTGTTAAGTCTCTTTATTGGAGCAACTTTAATAGCATAAAGAGTGTAACAAAATTTTTTTTTAATATATGACAAAATGCAATACTCTAATGTTTTATACTATGGTAATAATGCCCAGTTTTTGCTTTTGGTATTAAGGAATATCCTATTTCGAATGTGTTAATATGTCACATACGCCCTTCTAAGTTAATAGGACAGAATAGTATGCAAAACGTTCACGGAAGCTTATTCTAGATACACTATATATTTTAAAACCGCGAATTTTAACCATCATGCAAAAGCACCAACAAAACCATCAATTACAGGGGCGTCAAACCAAATCACGCTTAGCGCACAAGAATACATCCCAAGCCGCCCCCGTCGCCAAATCCCAGAAATCCCTTAATGGGTGCGACACCCGCGCCCACGTGGGGCTTTCTCACCTCATTCGAGTCGCACCGACCCCAGCAGGACAGGACGGAGAGGGTGTCCCAGCACTGCTTCCCGTTGTCGTCGGCCTGCGTCACGCGGTAGGTGTAGAGCCTTCGGTGGCAGTCAAGGGTGCTGACGGCGTCGATGGGGCCGCTGCCGGCATCGATGACCTGCTGGGCGCCGCAGGTGGCCGCCGCCCCCAGGAGCACCCACAGAAGCCAGAAGAAGCGGAACATCGCGGGTTCAGTTGCAAGAAAACAGATCGCCGAGCGCCTACCTGTTGGAGGAAGTGCCGGGGTGATTTTGCGAGCGACAAGAACTTGCTGATTAATAAAAGTTGAGAGCATCCCTCATTATACTTCGGGGCGTGTTTTTAGCGCGCCGGCGCCTGCCGCCGCCCCAGGTGAGGCTCGCACACCGACACCCTTTGGATAAATGTAATTGTAATTTTATTGCAACATCGCCGTGATGCTAGTTTTGCATTACGCAAAATTAAGTCGTGCCGGCTGCAGGCCCGGCTTGGGGTGGTTTTTGTGGGCTTCATGGCCAAAACTCGGTACTAATGTAAATTTGCAACTATTTTTGCAAAAAGTAACTTCAAAGTGCTGGCACAACTATACAATTAAATTTGGAACCGAAAAAAATCCAAATCTAGTTCAAGTTTAAGACAAGATCACCATACTGGCCGCAAAACGATGGCGATAGTGTTTGATCTTCCATATTACAAGTGCGTTAAGATAACTGAACATTTTACAGGCATGGTTCCAAATTAAAGGAAAAAAAGACAAGTTTACGATATTGGATGATTCTTAAATATATATGTATTTTTAAAACATTGTATATACCTACCATAAACAATTCCATCCCCAATTTAAGGTTTTAAAAAACTAAGTTTTGCAACCGCTTGCTCTAAGAGCACTCAGAATCGCGATAAAACTCACCATACACCAACCTTCCATACACTAATGACTAATATACCAAAAGAAGCATAAAACGTATCTATGTTATATTTATTTATTTATTTTCAACAAAAAAGGCCACTTACTGGCAATTTATAGGTTACAGGATATACAAAGTAAATTTACAAATACGACAAAACACAAACATAACCTATTGCATCAATACCAGCTAAAAAATATATAATTGCAAGAAGCATGTTATAATGCAACGGCATTAATTACGCCGCAAGCAAACCAGTGTATAATGATACAATGTAAAGCATTATTGTTTTCTAAATGATATTATAATATGGTAAAATAGTGGTAATAGTAATGACAACCTCAGTGGTGACAAGAAACAGTGGTACCTGCAATACTAAATTAATCATAGGAATATTACTAACAGTATGAAACCCATGGTGTAAAGACAATACTGTCTTAACACCATGTATGAAACCTATATAATTTAATTTTTCTTAGATTGCAGAGAAAATGTACATTGTTTTTTTTAACAGCACATGTCATTAAATATATCGGCAATGTCAGTATATACAGTACATGATATGTACAAGGAATAAATTAACAGAATATTGCTTCTGGCTGTATTTAAATAAGATATTGGAATGCATAAGCACTACAGTTGTATTACTTTTTAATATGCAATAGCTTCCATTAATGTGACATGACAATCAAACATCTTTTGTACTATTTTAAAATTATATATTGCATTTAAGACTCTCGTTAGGGCGCGGTTCATTAATCAAGTTACCTATTTTTAAATATTCAAAATTTGTATATGAATTGTCAATTCAATGATTGCTATTAAATGTCAGTTTGACTTTCAACCAGTATACAGTACAAGGCTATCAAATTTGGCAAATATAATTTACCTGTTACAATTCAACTACTATTTTACCAAAGTAAGTATTGTTATTAAATTATTTTGTTCAATTTAATTGTTTCTTTATCCTTATTAAATGTAACTACCACAAACCTGACTTCCTTACACTTTTTCACCAACTCACATCAAACACCAATGATCCTGATGATTCTCAGCCATCGTCAATGTCAGCTTATCCTTAATACACCTTCAATCAACTAAAGAATCCTGGAACTTCTAATATGCAGCAGCAGAACTCAGTCCTCTGGTAATCTTCAACTAGCAGATAATTCCCAAACTAACCTCCTTTTACCACAGCTCCTTTACTGCAGCAACCAAACCAAGCCAGCACACCGCAGAAAACCAATTCAAGTCCCCAGTAGAATTACCAACTCCAACAATGACCGCCAACTACACCCTGCAACGCCTCAATAAATCCAAATACATCCAAGCGTTGTCGTTTCCTTTTTCTTTGTATTTAATTAAATTGTACACCACAATCTCTTCACTGATTGTTACTTACATCGACTCTTGTTGATATTTTCGCTTATTCACCTTTTAAACCCGTTTACAACCCATTATACCTGTATACATCCAAATTCCACACAAATGAAGGTTTAATTTCTAAGTTTTTATTAGTTCTCTATAGCTTTTTTTCAAAAACCGTCCGTACATAAATTTTCTTGATATTCCTTCATATTTTTTAAACAAAATTTTTTCTTATCTAGTCACGATTATTGCTGCCCACTTCTTAAATTACCTAATCTGAAATATACATACTACAATTATATTATTACAAAGCAAGTATATTTGTCTCACACTAACATTATCTTTTCGTCAAATCACCAATATGAAATACTCAAATTTTATAACTTTTCAAGATAAAATTACAGTTTACTTTATTTATTTAATCTGCATTTCCAAATTCAAATCAGCCAACAGATATTTTTTAAATTTTTCTAAATTTGATTGTATCAACATACCAAATTTATTTCTTTTAAATATTTCTTTTGCTATGATTGACCATACTACTTTATGTATCATAATAATATATTGTAACGACCCTGTTTGTTATTTAGTTTGGATACAAAATTAATATATTTAGGGCAAATCACTACACAATTCTCAGGTTAATTTACTGTTGTGCTTACTTTGCCTGCGAGTAATTTAAGGCTAGTTAAAAGAAATGTATTAGTCGATGTTCCAAATAAATGGTTAAATGCCCCCTTCTTAATATTTTATTTAACTGCAATATTGTATTCTAGCTCACGGCAGAACACAAAAACTCGTTTCTCAGTTGGGATCAGAATTTAACTATATTCATAAATTAGTAGTTCAAATGTACGATTCTAGTTCAAATAATGCACAACCTCGTAAATTGATATTTAACACAGAATTTGTTCCAATGCAATGAACGTTACTTTGAATGTTTTAATAGTGAAAATAAGCGAGGAAGCGTCAGGTAAGTAATTTGAATATTCTGCTTAGCAACAAAACCTCCACTTCATTGTTATAGATAACGTAGAACAGACGCCAACAGTTAATTGTTTCTGATGCCTGAAAAATGTCCGCAAAATCGCAGAATTTACTGACGCCGTCCAATTTGTGCAGCCCACGAAGCATTTGGACTCTTAGAAATGCGCTGGGCTTCTTCAGCAAAATGTAATCTTGTATTTAAATAGTTTTCCCGACTCCTGACACTTGAATTGCAGTTAGTTTTTACCTTGTAAAAGTTGCTGCAACTAGTGCTCACAATACCGGGCCAAAATCTTAATACCGGTATTCGGTATTCAAAATTTTTAATACCGGTATACCGGTATTAACACCTGTATTACTATTAGAAAATTTAGTTATTAAATTTTTACCTAGTAGTTATTATGACATATTTAAAAATAATATCAACAAAAACGAATAAAAATGTATTTTTAAAATTAACATTGACTACAAAATGAAGTCCATTACCTTAATCTTTTTTTTGTTTATAAGTAGATAAATAAATAAAGTAGATGAAAATATAACAAATAAGAAATTCTATAAATATAACAAAATTAGTTTTTTATGTGTAACTAATAAACCAACAAACCAATAAATTAAAATTCTTGATAAATATTAATTTCCTTTACTAAAATCTCAAAAACTTTGGAGTACGCGTGTATTTTTTACTATATCGCGCGCGCCGTCGCACCACGCCGGGCTTGAGAAGTGTCTGAACTGCCATGTATTCTGGGAGCTGTTTACGTTTCTATTGACATAAGACTTGTTTTACACATATTAAATGTTATCTTGATGATCCTCTTTTAGAGCATTTTTGATTTTTGATTTATTGGTCCCATAATGAGATATTTCATCTTTAACAAACTGTAGTAAATATTTTCATAAAATGTAATTTTTATAGGAAAATGTTAATACTGAAATACCGGTATTTTCTACAGCAATACCGGTTTTCAATACCGGACAAAATTCGTCCGGAATCCCGGTATTCGGGATTCCGGAATCCCGGTATTGTAAGCTCTAGCTGCAACTTGACTCGGAGATGGTCGTAGACCACGCTGCTGGAATGTCTCAGCCTGTAGACATTTCCCTGGCCGCAAATGTTGATTCGAACGTTCTTGCAGACCCCGCTGATGTCCTGGATTGCTGACCTCTGGGTTCCGATGCTTAAATTGGTCGTAGACGAACCTCGGAAAAGTCAGGTGATCGCCTACCGTTCGCATTTATACATTCCGTATATGTATTTGGCACCTAGCGCAATTTCATTGGTCAATTTGAATTTTAAACAAATCAGACTACTAGTGTGACATCTATGTACGAAATGTAAATCGGTGTCAAATTCATTTATTTATTTATTTAATTTGCACTCAGCCAACAGCCGTTAGGCCAATTACAGGCGTCGCTGTGCAGTTATGAGGACTTCCAACCCCACTAACGACTGTCATGATGTTGTATGACCGCCGGGACCAACTTTTTTCCGTGATAGCCGTACCACGAGACGCCGAGAGATGCAGCCGTGGAACTCCCATCCAAGTTCTGACAAGAGACAGCGTTGCTTAACTCTGCTGATCGAACGTGGACGCTTGTTCAAGCTACACCACTCGGGACCCATACCACCCATATACTGAATGTAACAGTTATGCGGTTGCACGGCTGATACGGCGTGCATGGTGCGACATGACTGTTTACTATTTGCGTACTGTTTAGTTTGTCGGTCAGTTTCTCATCACTATAAAGATTTTGAAATAGCCCTTCGTTTCACAACCAGTGGCATTGTAACCGAAAGCGAAGAAATTATACCTCAACAAAATCATTTAGTCCCTACAGAGGCCAATAATAGTGAAGAGAAAGGAAAACTTTCAGGTGTTGAAATGGTTACAGCTACTGAAGATTGCATCAGTTTTCAAAATGTCGTCGATTTATTGCTCACCAAAACAGCGAATATGGCACCAGCAATTCAACCGTCAATTAAAGCAGGTGTAAACAAAAAGTTCTGTGCACTGCTGGGAGTTTATGTGCCCAGCGATACGGGCAAAAGTACAGCATCAAAGTTCAGCCTACAACATTAAATTGAGGCAAAGTCAGCATGACAAAGAGAAGCAGGAAAAGGTCTTTGGGTCGCCCTGGAAGTGGAGAACCTGCCAAGGGAAGATTTAAGAAGAAACATAATCTATCATAAAATGTGAAAAAGGACTCAACGAAATGCAATTAAACATGCCTCATAGCACTAAATGTATCACTCGTATATTATCTGCTTTTATTACTTCCTTTTACGATAAAGGAGGTTAGCGGACGGCCCTTCGAGCAAATGCTCGCTTCTCAGGCGGCCGACCCGGGTTCGAATCCCGGCGAACTCTAGCAGGATTTTAAAAATCGTACGCTTCCCGGCTACCACGCTAACACATGTAGTAGCGCTAACCCCTAAACAAGGAAACTCTTCCTCACTTTCGACGGACATGCCTAGCCACCTACCCGGCCTAAAGGCAAAGAGTGCTCATAGAACCACTTTGTGGTTAAAACAGGCCACAGGCCTATAATAAGAGGAAGAAGAAGAAGAGGAGTTTTTAACCGATCTTCACGTTTTCGAGTCCCCTGAACCCAAAAAACATGTTTCTGTTCATTGGTCTGTCTGTCTGTGTGTGTGTCTGTCTGTCTGTGAACAGAATTTCTCAAAAACGAAAAGAGGTATGACATTGAAACTTCAATATAAGTTTTCTGTACTATCTAGAAGCGATAGCAAGCTTTTGAAGAAAATCGCATAACCGCAAGTAGGTGTTTACTCTTGTGATTTTTCAGTTTTTTCGATTTTTCCAAAAACGGCTTTAACGATTTTTTCAAACTTAACATTTTTATTAAATTTTTAATGTGTATTGATGTGAGATAGGTGATTTTCCAGTTGAATACTTCTAAAATGAGTTGCTTTTGTTTTTTTTTCTATTTTAACCCCTGTTTTAAATAAAACACCCGGTATAATATTACATTTTTGAATTCAGCTTAACATTTTAGAGAAACTTTTTCTCTTCAACTAATGCTCAATTTTGTACCGTTTTTGTAGAATTTCTAATTTTTTTAAATTTTTGACAAAAAATCAAATTTTTGGCTAATTATAAGATCAGTGTAAAAGGAAGTTGTGTGAGTGTATCAGACCAGATTTTTTATGTAATAAACATATTATTTGCACACAGGGCACCTAAACACGGAAATCGTAAGTCGTGTATTCGCGTTTTTTGCTGCAATTTCGGGCCCTCGTAGCTGTTACATTCTGTATGTGAATTTGGCACCGATTTACATTCCGTACATAGATTTCAAACTTGTAATCTGGTTTAAAATTCGAATCTGACCAATGAAATTGCGCTAGGTGCCAAATACATATACGGAATGTATAAAGAAATTTTTTTAATTTTTCGTCGTAGAACTCGCCACAAACACTAATACAGCTGCCTGAACACTTATGTAAATATACTGTATAGTTTTTATTTCGGTAAGAACACTTTTATTATGTAAAAACATTAATTAAAATGGAGCACAAATTTTGGGGCAACAAGCTTCAATAATTTATTCAATTGTTCTCTTTCAACAACAAAAACGCATCACGTTGCTATGTTACCGTGATCTTCTGCTATTAACTAGAAATTAGTTTTGATAACAAATAACTATGAACGGAGTACAGTTTGAATACATAAATCTTAAATTAACATTTTCTTAAATCTAAATATTGTCTTTTCCTTATAAGTAGTATTGTTCCTTCTCGTTACACACACAAACTTTTTTACAATCACTGCTGTGCTTTTTGCACTTTGTTTTTATTACACTGGTACGAGTATTTGAGTTCACCATTTTGATACGTCACTTGCTTTTCTTTTCTTCCGTTGCCTAATTTTGGATTGCTCTTTGCAATTTTCTATTCCCTTATCTTGCTTTCATCTACCTTTCAGATTGCTCGCCTTTTCACTAGCCTTTGCTTTTATTAATAACTGCGCTCATTTAGTATGCACATAACAAACCTTTTGTGTCAATTAATTTCGTTTAGTCTGGCTTTACATATGCACAAACTTATCATTTGCATCGCAATGGACTGAATTTGAACCGGAAGTTGGTTTATAAGCCAGTCGTTCCTTTCCATACATTACTAGCTCTGGGTTCTTTAGTGATTTTGTGTTAAATTTTTGCAAAAAAAGCAGTTACCTGAAAAAACAAATTGTAAAATTCTGCAACGTAAGACATTATTTAAAACCAATTTTAATGTTTATTCAACCCTATAAACGAGTTTAGTCATAGAAAAAATGTAAAAATCGACTCGTCAGATTTGTGACCAAACATTTCCATGAGAAATTACATTAGGATTTATGCAAAATTGTAGAAATGGCAAGAGAAAAGGGTGTATAAAATGGTAGTAAAGTTAATTTGTTTGTAAAGTTTAAGATTCAATAAATATGAGCAAAGATGTGTCATTTTAACACGTTTTGTTTGCTGTTTATCATACAATTGTCAGTTTTTCATTATTAATTAATTATAGTTTGTAAATTGTGATTAATCGTTATTAGAATAAGTGTAAGTTGAATTGGGGGTTTACGCAAGGCCTCCAGAATAATTTTTAATTTTGTTAAATGTCAAATCGACCAATCTGAGGATGTTTTGTTTCTAGCAGCCTATAAAAGCAAAAACGTAGGATGCAAAGATGATTTCTGTCACTTTCTATTAAAGCGAAAGTACGTTTGTTTATAACCCTAATTTGAGGTTAGGTTATTTGCTTGTAGTTGAATTGTATTCGAATCAAACCTGAACTGAGGTTAGAATAATAATATTGAAATGTCCTGTGAAATTAATTGAGTTTCTGGCAATTATAACAAATGCCAATTACTACTAGTATTTTATTTGCGTCGTGTCTTATAGTTGAGTTCATCGGTAATTAACTTTGAAGAAAGACAAATAAATTAACTATCTACTTCAGTATTAGACAATTACGAATAATATCTTCAATTTGGTGGCTGTTTTCCTAAATTTTGGTAGTAAAAAGCAACGGACAAGCTGCCTACAACGATTTTACTGGCTGGCTTTACTTCGAGCAAATTTTGGTTTGGTGTCGCCCAAGGAGACGATTTGATTTTGGAGACAGACATATTTTATTTTCGAACTTTACTTTTCATGTTTTTAATATCAACCTTTCTGCTAGTTTTTAAATAATTTATTAATGGTTTTTATGGATTTCAAGACATTCTTTCCCAATGTTGCACCTATTTCTTCGGAATTAACTTTTTTGACTTTAAAGGTTCTGTTACCAATTGTTCCTTATTTGTAACTATAGCAATATACAGCTTTTAACGGGCCTTAAAGCGTTGTTATTTCTTTCCATAATTTCCTATCTTTGGCATTACTTCTCCAGTTCTTTACACATTTTTTCTTTTAGGTCTGCCATGACAGCCTTCCTCCACCTTTTTCTTGGTCTTCCCTTTTGCTAGTTATCCGGTGTTCTCCAAGCTAGTCTCTTCACTACTATCTTCTCTTGCCATCTTCTCCACACGTCCCAGCCACTGTAGTCTCCTTGATTTCATTACTGTATCTATCTCTGTCTCGTATATCTCTTTGTTCTTCTTACGTATCTATCGCATGTTTTCTTTTCTCCAATCATTCTTCAAACTATTTTCCTTTTCTATCTCATTAGCAATTCTTGTGTAGTCTTATTCACTGTCCCTGTTTAGCAGCCGTACAATACTGTTGGTCTTAGTATTATCTAGTATATTCTCATTTTTGTACTTCGTGATAACTGTTTCGATCTTATTATGAGATTCATCACTCCAACACATCTGTTTGCCTTACTTAATCTTGTCTCGATCTCCTTTTCTTCTTGGCATTTGTTAGTTACTCTTTCCCCTAAAACAACTAACCTCTCTACTTCTTCCAATTCAATTTTTCCCAGCTGTGTGTTCACTGTTAATTTTTCCGTGAATATGATAAAGATCTATATTTTGATGTGGACTTGGGAACATAAAAAGGCATTTTACTGAGAAACTTACTTCACAATTCAATTTTGAAATGTAGTATTGTATATAGGCGAAGTAAGCTAGAGAGCTCATGTCGTTTCTGTAAGGTGAGTATTAAAATGATTGATTAATTCTCTATTGGGTATTAATTCTGGATAAACACCCGAAAGCTTATATTATATGTATCTGACATATTTCTTGTAAATACTTTCAATTCATTTATTATTGCTTTTGCAGATGGGGCCCCATGTTAACTTTATATGTTTTGTGTCGTTTCGAACCTATAGTTACTAGAATATTTGTTGCAAATTTATCAGCTAATCAGGATTTGTTCTTTTAGACATCTGTTGTATTTTAAGTGTAGTTTAACAGATGAGAGTGGCAGTATGACAGAACATACAAAGAAACTTATATTTCAAGTTTAGAACTCACATGTGCGTTATACTTATAAAGCGAAATTAATGTTTGATTTTGATTAAATTAATAAAAATTTCTAATTACAAAGCCTAAATTCTTCTTAGATGCGTTTACTATATTGTTAATATGATAATTAAATGTTAATTCATTATCATATAGCTCCTAAATCAATAATTTTATCTTTCCGCAAAAGTGAATGCTCATCCATTTATTAAATAATACATGTTCTAGATTACGTGTGTAAGTGGTTACAGAGTACTTTTTAACATTAAAAATAACAAATTTTCAGAACTCCAATAAAAATACGCGTGTACCGTTGAATCGCTTTACATATTAAAATCGTCAGCAAATAATATATATTCCTACATTTTCTACTATTTGAAGAAGATCATTAATAATAAAAAACAGAGGACTAAGAATACACCCTTGGGACACCCCAGCACTTGCGCTGTATCGTTCCGAAAGGCTGCCATTCTAAACAACTGTCTTTCAGTCAAATACAATTTAAAAAACCAGTTACTATGGAAACCCATATTTGACAGTTTTTGAAATATTTCATGATTAACTCTATCAAAGGCCGCAGCAAAGTCGGTATTGCTATGAACACATTTTAAACCTGTGTTATTATAATACCAATTAATAACATCTAAAGTATATCAAATATTATTTTATAAAATGTTCCAAAAGTGTGAAAGTTTAATTTTTGCAAATTGTATAAAATAGCATTGGCCTTGAGAATAATTTGTAAAACGTTATTAAAAATAGTGTTAGCCTTGATTTGAACAGCAAAATTTAATCAGAGCAGGCTTGAAAATAATGTATAACAATGTAAGATCGAAGGAAAACAAACAATTGGGAGAAAGAAAGCTAAGCTGTGAAATGGTGTTAATTTTGGCTTCCCCAATAAGTAATTATTAATACCTTTTCCCAATTCTATATCCTTTGGGTAGGCTGTAGTACGGTGCATTAATTCGTAGCACCTCTGCAGAGATTTATAAAAAGAAGACGTGTTATCTGAGTGATTTTTGTTTGTAACGTGTATCTAAGTAATGTTATTGTTATTAACTAACCAAGCTTTAATTACATATTATATCAAGATAATATTTGCTAGGATGTAGAAACCCAACCCTTTCAGATGATAGAGTCGTTTTTTTATTTAATAATAATAATGTCAATATCATAATACATATACATTTAATAATATCCACAAAAGTATACACTTGTCAAAAGCATCGAAGGGTTCCTGAGTGAAATTAACCAAATTAATTGAAATTGATCTCTTTGTTACAAAACCACGTTCTGCATCAACAATCAAAGATTTTATATAGTAAATATCTTATTATATAATTCATTCGCTCACGTCTATAGCCCCGTTTACTTTTCGGTATCGAGGGCCATTCACACCGCGCGGGAAGTGCAACAAAGATAATGGGCCGCACGCGAATTACGTTACGCTTCCCCGCATCCAAACATACCACGCACTCAACAACCCTAAATGTAACTTAGGGCTAACTTAATTAATGATTTAAAATTCATTGCGGCCCCGAGAAAATTCTCGGCTACGGTCAGATTTAACCATCTCCACTTGGTTGCTAAGCGAACTGCTAACTCACTCAACCATCCAGGCTGCCTTATTGTATAACACTGTTTTAAAAATTTTAGAAGCAGCCTATATCAGGGACACTAGTCTGTAATTAGCAACATTGTATCGATCACCGTTTTTAAACACTTGGCAAACACCTTCCAAATATAAGAATACTCATCGTTTTCAGATTCAAAATTAAAACCAATGTTTCTGCAAGAAAATCCAAACACGCCTTGTAGATGTATGAATAACAAAGTCAAGTGATTATTTCAATTTACCCAGTTTCAATGCACCTGAAACATCAGCATTATTTATGTCAAAACTAGATAATACATCATCTTCCTTAGTACAATAATTATTAATCAACGATGGTGAATGCTAAATATATACGAATTCAAAGTTTTTCCAAATGCATTCGCAATTTCAATATTACTTTTCAAATGCACATTATTAATGTGCACACAACCCTCTTCAAAATTAGATTTCTATTCGGTTTTAATAAAAGGCAAATTTTTTTACAATTATGCTGCATATCTTCCTCTAGCATAGTAAAGTAATTTTTGTAGGCAAACCTTCTTCTTCGTTTTTGTCTGGTTTCTCTTCTAACTTTCAGTGTAGAAGATACGCTGCACTTCACTACATTGTGTTAATAAACTGTTTCCACTCTTTCCTGTTTAATGATCTGACTATTGATTGATCCCAATTTTTACCTTTGACTTTTAACACTTCATTTATGCTGTAATTCCAGTTTTTCTTGATTTACCCCTTGATCTTTTACCACTTACTTTCACTTTCCACGATACTTTTGGGAGTCTGTGCTCTTTCATTCTGTTGAGGTGTCCTAGCCATCTGAGTTGATTTCTTGCGATTATTTCAATGATAGGAGAAACGTTCAGACCGTTACTGATACTAAGTTTCCTAAGTACTTCATTTCGAGTGATTTTATTTTATTTTGTAGGTTTAACGTTAGAAACCATGATACTGAGCTGTATGTTATAGTAAAAACATCTATAGCACGGTACACAGCCAACTTTGTGGCTTTCTGCACTTTCTTTTTGTTTAATGTTGTTTTTACTAACGTGATAGTTTCGCTGCATCTTCTGTTCTTGCATTTATTTCTTCCTTAAAGCCGCCGTTCTGTTTACTGTTGCTCCCAAGCATCCAAAGGTTTCAACTGCTTCGATTGTTTTACGATTTACGATCATGTTTACTTGTTCATCGTGACTGCCAATTTTAGGTTTACTTACATTAATTTTCATGTGTGTGTCTTCGAGTAGATTTTGCCACTGTGTAAGGTTATACTGTAGATATTGATGGTTTTGAGGTATTAACACCATATCATCCGCAAATACTAATACTGAACTATAAACTGGCTCAACTTTTATTTCAAACATTGGTAATTCCGCGCTCCGTTTTCAAATTTAAATACCGGTCGTTCTAGAATGGTAAATTTTTGATCGCTCACACGTGTGCGACCCGGCACAGATGTTCTATGACGTCACGTCTGGTGATTTAAGCCCCGCTCTACAGCAAACCCGTCGCCACATGATGCGGTTGTATTAGAGCGAATGGGTTGCATGAGTGGGACAGGGAAAGCAAACAAATGCGCCCCATGCCCTTTTTTCTTACCACCGCGTCTCGAGCTTTTAACCCAGCGGCAGAGTTACGAAATGTTTGAGCTGTATCAACCACACGGAAGCTTCGGCCGCCGTGGGGTGTCTTCAAAATTAATATGAAGCCGTTGTTCGTATGTTTTTTGTGGTGCGTTTAATTGTAAGAGACTCGTGGTCTGAAGCTATTACCGTACGGTTGTGTGTGGTTCAACTGCCCTTGGTGTATTATGGCAGAAACCAATCTTTGCCGTTCTATTGTAGTACTGGGTGTACAATTAACGCTTTGACAGATTTCTACGAGAGAGGTTTTCCGATGTAACAAATCTGGAGAACTTTGGTAATTAGGTGTCGTTTTGCCCTCTTCCCAATACTTGTCGCTACAAGAAGTTTTATGTAAAACCCGGCCTTTTGGGAGTTCGTTTGATAGCGTCGTTTCGACGGCCAACGATCTACGCTGTCCTTTCACTATATGCAGAGAATTCGACAGAGGCGGTGAGACCTTTCGGCTTCATGAATCAGTAATTTCGCCGGACACCATTCAGGTACTGTGATCTACTTGTTTTTATTGTTTGTGCGACGCACTTGTGTTGATATTAAAATGACATACTTTGGATACGTGGCAACAGCCATATTTGGAATCAACGCGCGTGACCTTTTAGAGTAAATTGTCATAATTGTTGCGTCATATCATACAGAATTTTTGTGGGGCTTGTTCACCACTGTTGTTTCAATGTAACCAATGTACTTTTTGTGTCATACCTATAATTGTTACGTAGGTTTTAGAGTTACTAATCCCCTTTCAACTATTCCAAACAAATCCGAGTCAGAAGGTATTTCTGTAAGAAATCTAAAATTGGCTAATGAAGCGATTGGAAATCGTCTACTAGATATAATAAACTTATCTTCAAGAAATGGAGCTTTTCCGTCAACATGGAAAAAGTCAACAGTTATACCGATTGCAAAAATAAGAAAAAGCGTAAACTGCTCAGATTTTAGACCCATAAACATACTTCCACCATATGAAAAAGTATTAAAAATTGTAGTAAAAGAACAGCTGCTAGAATATTGCAATAAAAACAAAATAATAGCTGAAACACAGTCTGGTTTTAAGGTTGGAGATTGGAAGGAAGAAAATGCTCCAATCTTCCCTCTCGCTTTATTGTGTTGCAGAGTGCTACCACCTGGAAATTTATAGTCAAAGTAGTTATAACCATTTCTACTTTAGGTAAGTATACGACTAACTAAGGTGGTGTTCTCTGATGAACAGATGTCAGGTGTTTGTGTTTTGTAACGTCATGCCCAGACAACAGGTGCAAATAGATTATAAAAATTACAAGACATAAAAAGTTATCTGGTAATATTTGTAACTCCAATCTCATGTATTGTATTTCTTTGACCTGGCAACTTTGTGCATGTGCGATATCAATAAATACGAAGAATTTGACGTTAGTTATACAAATATAACAATGGTTAAACATAATTTCGCACCTCGAAAGAGAAGAAATAATAAAGCAACTGCTTCAAGGAGGGGTACGCAGATACGATATAGGGTTTTCAAAGTTAAGTCAGCACTATTGCTAACTTCGTTATTATTGAAGCTACGAAGTCAGTTAAATAGGCAAACTAGTAGTATTTTTTTCGGCAATTACGATGGTGAAAACGGAATCAAAATCGAACAACGCGTTCGCGAGTTATGTCATTGCCAGGGCCACTAGAAGCGTTTACAAGCGGGCTCAAGAATGCTTGGAGCAAGAGGGTGATGTTTTTGAGCATCTAATTTGAGTTTTGTTTTTACAAGTTCAGAGAATAATTTGAAATAAACGATATTGTTTCACTTTATGGATATCCTTTTAAATTTCTATTTTACGATAAGGCAAAATTGCCACTAACACAGCCACCTTCACGAATTTGAAAAATCATCAATACCTTTGTCATTTTTGACATTAGGATAAAACACTTTTTGTTCAGAATTCAATTTATTATCGATTGTGAATATTGTATACTGAGTGTCCCATTTGAAAAAAATGAACTTTTTGATATAACTCACGAACGCGTTGTTAGATTTTTATTCCGTTTTCACCATCGTAATTGTCGAAAAAAATACTACTAGTTTGCCTATTTAACTGACTTTGTAGCTCGAATAATAACGAAGTTAGCAATAGTGCCGACTTAACTTTGAAAACCGTATAAGAAAAGACGTGGAAATTCTTTTTAACAGCATCATTGAGAAAATACCTTTGCTGACACGTATGTTTTCATTCAATAATGAAATGGTGCAACCTTCTAATGTTTTTTTTTCACAGAAACAGGCCAATTTTGTGGGGGTATTTTAAAGGAAATTGTCGAAGATTGTAGCCGTAGCGAATCTCCAGTTTCAAGTAAACAAGAACCATCCGATATTACTGCAGAAATCATTGAAGAAAATGAGTATGGCTTTACATGGGGGTCTGTGCAAGAATACGAAGAGTAAGTAGTACAGGGTCCGGCAGAATGACCGACCCTATTTAAATTGTTAATAACTGTTTCAAAGTTTACAATATTTTTATTTTTTTTTCAAAAATGTAAAGTAAAAACTTGCCAATTTTAGTTACAATATAATTTATTTATTAAAAATATTAGCACTTGCTCCAAATTAATTTGGTTATTATTATTCAGTAGTTGAAGGAATTGTTCACAAAACGTAACTCGAACTTCTAAATATCGTGGTACCTAGTAATTGGTGCACGACTTGAACTTTGTAAGGATGAAATTTTAACTCCTTTAAAATACGGTGAAGAGTTCTGTCTGATAGGCCCAACTTGATGAATTTAATCAAATTAAGGATTAGGTTAACTGTATTACTGTGAAAATGAAGTTTGAGTTTGAGTGATGTTATTTTTAAAACCATGCTGTGGCTCGATTATACCTAGGTACTACCGTTTAGAAGCAGCTCATTTTGAAAAAGAAATTGCGAAAACTAGATAAATGCAAATTAACAAGACAAATCAATTTTAATTCATTTACATTATATTACAAATCAATTATTACCAATAAAACTGTTTCAATTGCAATTGAAATTCTACTATTTTTCTGATTCTGAGTAACTTCTTTAATCATTTCTTTAATAAAACTAAGCCTACTACAATTTTTCAATTTTCTCCATTTATTTTTGATGGCAGTAGACTACTGGCGTGCAGTAAAATTATTTAAAAATTGCAATAATAACCCCAAGTATAATTGAAATAAAATTAAATTTGTCAGAAAATGGGTAAGAAAGATGCAGGGGTGTTTAGTGAAGAAATGAAATATACTGTATTTTTAAGTTAATTGAATATAAAAAGAACTACGAAAAAGAAATTAAATTGTTTATAAAAAGTCAACATGTACTTATCAAAAATAAACTAAATTGTTAATACAAAAGTGCATATGTATTTAAAAAAATATATTAAATTGTTTATAAAAAAGTAAAAATGTATTTACAAAAAATAAACTACCTACTCTGTTAATAAAAAATCTTTGGTAAATATGTATGCACTTTTTTATTAACAATTCGGTTTATTTTTTGTAAATTTGTACTGTTTTATTAACAATTCAGTTTATGTTTGGTAAATACATGTGTACTTTTTTTTATAAACAATTCAATATTGTTTTAATACATTTTTATGCTATTTAGACAATTCTTATAAAACATCTATAAAATAATGCTTTTTAGAGGTGCGAGTCTAGCGACAGTGCCGAATCAAAGTTAGAAACAAATAGTAATTTTTATTAAATGTAATCTTATAAAATATTTTATTTCTTAAAAAAAATACGATTTTGTAACTAAACAACCAAAAGTAAGGAAGATTAATACGTACAGCAGCTGAACAAGTCAGGTTAAAAATGAAGTTTTTTCATTTTTAATTTCAATTTATTCAGTAACTGTACCTCGTATAAAAAAAGTTTATTAAACTTTCTTGTTTATATTTTTGTAGTTTAATTCAAAATTCTAATAACTTCACGAAATCTACATTCATCATAGGCAAAAATGGTTTTTCTGCATAGGGTTGCTAACATTGTGCTAATCCCCGACGAAAAAAATTGAGGAGGGCGGGGTGATACAATAACTGAAAAATATCGATGGTAATATGAATGAATAGTACTTTCCAACACGAAAGAGAAAGGCATACGTTTTTCCAAAGTGTGAGTTTGAGGCGCAAGTGCGAAACGCGAGGACTACAAATACATAGAAGAAAAAATGGCGTTCTCTCCTGCTTATATACAATTGTTTCCATGACCGGAATCAGAACAACAAGCAACGAGTATTACTGCAAATTAGAATTATGCTGCAATATTTAGAAGCCTTTGAATTGTGCTACTCTGCGAATACAAACAATATCATTAGAAACTACCATAAATACATTGAGCATTTTTTTCTTTAGAAGTAATAACTTATGTTAAAATTTTTAGCAATTTTTTGTACTGATTATTAATTACTATCTTTGTTCAATAGAAACGACGAGTACGACCGAAAGCAAGACCTCAAGACGAAATTCTAAACCACTTCGGCCCAGGGCGGTGACCTCAATCACAGTGTATCTGCTATTAATATTGTATTGAAAATAAAGTAGTATAATAAAAAATACTTTTTTATTTGTCAATAATTAAAGTTTTTTATATCTGTTTAGGCAGCATTATAGAAAGTATAAATTGAGTTGTAAACGTATAACATTATACCAATATATCGCAGTAAAATTTGGTAACTGTATCTGTTTTCTTGTAAGGTGTTGCAAAGTGATTCTGGTGTGCTGTTAAATAGCAGAAAGGTTTTGAAGGTAAATATCGATTGATAAATTTGAAATATATTATCAAGTTGATTAATTAGGTACCTAGTTATTATCAAAAACTATGTAGTTGTAGATAAATTATTGCCCTTGACTTGCATATAATCGCTGTATTACACTTGGATGATTTCATCTTCGCGTAATATAGCCTACATTATATGCTTGTTAAATAAAATAGTATTTTGCGCAACCAAAAGTAATTACTTTTAATACCAAAATCTGTCATTGAAGTTGACGTTTCTCTTACCGACACAAAAAGTTTAGGTTGCTATGTAACACTTTTAGTTCCTAGGAAGTACTTTTACTTTCATGGAACTAAAAATAACTTCCATTTGGTCGTCTGTGAATGTAGTTGTCATAATGATTTTTAAATGAGAAACGTCAAAATTAATCAATCATCTAAAATTTTGAATATTTTGTACTTTTCTAGGTTGCAGAAAAAATAGTATGTATTATTTGGATTAAAAGTGACCCTGTTTGACTTGTCATTTTTGCATTTGCTCGACTACGGTGCGCTTTGTCTTGCAAATGCAAACATAATTGCTCGTCAAACAAAGTGCCACTTTTAATTCTAATAAAACAATATACTATTAATTCTGGGAGCTAGTGTTGCATTGCAAAATACACTTTTTGTGTCAGTAAGAGAAACGTCTACTTCAATGACAGTTTTGGTAGTAATCACTTTAAAAACGGTTGCCGAAAAACATTGTCTTTCAACCTAAAAATAATAGATACTTATGCACTAACGGAGATATGAATATGTTTTTCCCTTGGGTTGACATGTGTTACAGACCGACGGCTTCTAGTCTGAGGTCTGTAAGTCAACCAAAGGTAAAGAACATGAATATCTCCCATGGTGCATACAATATTTTATTTACTAGCAATATTAGTAAAAATTAAATTTTGGGGTTACAGCTGTTTTTGTATATAAATTAGTAATTTAGAGATGAAATCAGCTATGTTGGCATTGTATTAGCTTAGCTACTTGAAATTTCTACATGAAAAATAAGTTTCAATCAGAACTCTGTATTGTCAAAAACACATTAAAATTTTATTTAAAAGGTTATTATAACGTTTCGCTGGTTATACCAGCTTCATCAGATAAAATAAATTTAAAATACAAGCCTTTTGCAGTAGTTATTCGGAAAGTTTAAACAAGCAATCAATTAGAGAATAAGTGAAAGAATAAAACCTCACATTTAATACATACCAAGAAAAAACATATCGTATCTTAATAATTAGGATTCATTACATCTTCTTGTTTAAAATTGAAATATAATTTTTCTTATTTCTTCAAAACTCCAACTTTTGCCAATAAGTATTGAAAAACAGGATAGGGTTGTGATTGTTTTCTGTTTTTTTCGTATGCTTTCTTAAAAATTATTTTGCTAAAAGACAGATATTAATAGTTAATAGAGAACAGTTTTTGTTAAAAGAATAGTAATCACCTTTGTAGTTTTTGTCGTTTTCTTTTAGTGTATTCTTTTTTATCCTAATCATTGAGATACGATATGTTTTTTCTTGGTATGTATTAAATGTGAGGTTTTATTCTTTCACTTATTCTCTAATTGCTTGCTTGTTTAAACTTTCAGATTAACTACCTACTGCAAAAGGCTTGTATTTTAAATTCATTTTATCTGATGAAGCTGGTATAACCATAATTAACTTTTAAATAAAATTGTAATGTGTTTTTGACAATACAGAGTTCTGATTGAAACTTATTTTTCATGTAGAAATTTCAAGTAGCTAAGCTAATACAATACCAACATAGCTGATTTCATCTCCAAATTACTAATTTATATTAGTAAAAATAGTATGAAATTTCAAAATGTCATAATGACATTTAAAATTAGAATATGTAAGTAACATCAAAGATTGCCTCATTGTATGGTTGCTAAGACGTTGCCTATAGTTGCATGGTTACTACGAATTTGAGGGAGAAATAATTTCAAAAATCCCTTGGGGGTTATGAGTAGCTTTCCATATTTTGTATCTATAATTCGTATTTCATTCTAAGCGCTTCTGTTCAGCTATTAATTATTACGTATAGTAAAATAGTTAGAAATCTACACTCTAATAATAACCATCCACTATCATTTGGATTCGTTATTTACCGTATTGTAAATTTCGGATTAGCCACTAAACTGCAAGTAGAAATTTCCCGGTATTCGGCAATGTCACAACCTTGATTTTGAAACGACATCTGTCTTACAATTGCTGAACTATATGTGCGCTATTTTTGTGGAAATTTTATAAGGTGTTTACAAAACCGGCACGAATTTCCGACGATTCCAATGAAATATTCGCCCAAAATGACAACCGCTTCAAATTTTTTAGGAATCACGTATTATCAAAAACTAAACGTCAGAAATAGTTCAATGAGGTCTTAAATGAAAGATCAAAAATCGGTACACGGCGAGTAGACCGAACTCAATAGGCCGAAAGCAATTGACCGAACTCAATTGACCGAATAGCAATAGACCGAAACGTCACTAGACCGAAGCAGCAATAGACCGAAACGTCACTAGACCGAAGCAGCAATAGACCGAAAATCACTCTGTCGAAAATATATTACGGTTACATTTATTAACATTAATAGCGTCAACTTTTCTTCACACTTTATTCAAGCTTAGGACTGGCGTGTTTAGAAGTTTTTTTTGTTTTTTATTTTATTTTAACTTTATTCTAGTAAATCAAACAATACTTAACAAATATATCCTACCCAATTACATATCTACTAATATTAAAAATTAAAATTATGCGCAATCCCACGTAAATAATCGACGATGTTTTCTTGAATATCAAAGTTACTGACAAGGCGCTTTATTCTGTCAGCACAATCCCGATACCTTTTCTGGCTTCTGGGTGGTTCTTCGCCACTTACATATTGCTCTATTTTGAGTTCGTTAAGACTCTGCTCTCGCTGCAGTGCTTCTATAAATTTCCAAATATTTGGATGGTTTGAAGAAACTTGCTGGTCAAAGCCTCGATGCCATCCTTCCACGGAATTGTTGGTTTTAGGTAAATCTTCATTCACAATGTGTACTTTAACCATAACATATTTTCGACCAAGTGATTTTCGGTCTATTGCTGTTTCGGTCTAGTGACGTTTCGGTCTATTGCTTTTCGGTCAATTGAGTTCGGTCAACTGCCTTTCGGTCTATTGAGTTCGGTCTATTTACCTAGAACCCAAAAATCTTATCTTCCTGTAAGCTATTTTACAGTTTCTGTTTTCTATTTTTCACAAGTAAATTTTACTGTTGGATGACAGAAATACAAATAAAAAATGCCTACAAAAGCGTCGATATTTTGAATACAATTTTACAGCGCAAGCGAATCTGTTACCATTTATAAAATAGCTTACGCTAATCAGCCAACATTCGTCTTTGAAATGAAGTCTTGTTTAACTTCATACGACGCGTGTGAATCGATAATACGTGATTCCTATGTATCAATCTGTCCCTATTATTTCAACATGAGCCAAACGCCAGCCTTAAGTCACAGAATTCATGTGAGACAGCCTTGCAGGCCACTATCTTAGACTGGAAACAGCAAATCGCCGATAAAAATGTTATTATTGTTGTGTTTTTGGACTTGAGGCTGGCGTTTGAAACAGTAAACCGAGATCCTCTACTGGCCAAGTTAGAAAAATTGAGTTTTACCAATAGGGTATTATCATGGTTCCAATCGTATCTATGTAATAGATCACAAACTGTAAAAATAAATAGTTCATGTTCTAAGCCACTCATAAATAAACACGGTGTCCCGCAGGAAAGTGTACTAGGGGTTTATTTATTCTTATTATTTATAAATGATATAATCTTTCATGTTAAAAAATCCAAGATACACTTGTTTGCGGATGATACAGTTATATATACCTATGGTAAAGATTTTGACTCAGTTGTGAGAACTTTAAATGTGGAACTCGCAGCAATATTTCAGTGGTTATGCTCTTGCAAACTTAAGTTAAATATAGCAAAAACGAAATATATGATCCTACCAAATAAGCACATGCATCAACAATTTGTACCAACTAATACTAATCAAATTGTTATAAATAATCAAGAAATTCAACGGGTTGATGAAATAAAATATCTGGGTGTTGTAATTGATGAAAAATTAAATTTCAAAAACCACCTTCGACTTTTGATAAATAAAAACTCGAAAAAAGTAAATTACATATTCAGACTAACGAGATATCTCAAGAGTTATAGGAAGTTCATCATATACAAATCGCTAATAGCACCGACACTGGAATATTGCTCCTCAGTTCTGTTTATGTTATATGATTGTGATATTAAACTTATGCAAAATCCAAAACTGAGCAATGCGTGCAATAATAAATTGTAACAGGTTTACACCTGTGAAATATATGTTAAGTAGCTTAAGCATCATGAGCGTAAAACAAAGATTAACATTTAATACGCTAGTATTTAGTATATACAAAATGTTAAATGGTAAATTGACTCAATATCTAAATCACCATGTAAATTAGGTCCACAGTCATGACACACGTTCCCGAGATCACTTGTTTGTAAGAACGTTTAATACTAATGCCTTGGAACGGACGGTCATCGGACGGGGCTTTAAACTATATAATATGATTCCAGGGTGTATAAAAAATGAAGCGGAGCTAAGGAAATTTAAATCACGCTGTGCAGAGTATGTCCTCGAGAACGTATCTTTCCAATAAATTGATAATAGCTAATTGGGTATAATTAATGTAATATATTTAATATTAGATTAGAAGTATACTTAGAGTATGATATTTTACTGTAGAAATAGTCTTTTATTTTCTTCCTTTAAGTACTGAATGTAGATAGCTAAATGCTAAATAAAGAATTTATATATTCGTGTCAAACAATTACCTACATACATAAATTTGACTAGATTTGCATTCATTACAACTCCCTGGAGGATTACTTATGATACGTGTTTATGAATTTATGTACATGTGATTTTTTTATTTGGATGTATTAATTGTAAAGTGACCGGCGAGGCTAGCAGGCCAACCAAGGTAGGTTCCTAAACAGCCGGGACGTCGCACAAGACAATCGAAGTCCAATGTTGGCACTCTAAATTCGAATTTCTACACGAGCCGGCCGAAAAGTTTCTGTCCCATTCTATCAATAAAATTCGTGGATCTCATTCCCCCCCCCCCTTATTTTAATTACAGTCAACTCCTATTGCGACAACTTCTCGTTCTAAAATACGTCGTGTTGATCCGAACCCCCCTTCTCCCTGAGCAAATAGCCGGCCAACCGTCTGTTACAGCAAGTTGCGGCGTGATTAGAGTCAGCTCTGCCTTTTTGAAGATCAACGTGCCTTGACGGCCCATTTACACTATTTCCAAAGTGCTTTAAAGTCGTAAAAGTCGTTTTCAGCTGTAACTTTTTATAGCTTCTATCAGATCGTCATTCCCTTTTCGTTTGTTTAGTATGGCCCAAATTTCTCTTTGTAACCTGTCAAACGCTTTCTCGAACTTTACAAAACGTAAAAACACATATTTATTTCGTTCTAATACCTTTTCCATGATTTGGCGCAGCGAGAAAATAAAAGCAGTGTTCCTCTCTTTTGCCTAAAACCACATTGTTTCTCTTCCAGTTGCTCTTCAATTTCTTTTCTTAGCCTCCGTTACAGAATTTGTTCATATACTTTACTAGCCACACCCCCTGCAATTTTTGGATAATTTGCTATTGCATTTTTTATATAAAGGAAAGATTATTGCAACTTTCCACTCTTCCTGTATCTTGTTGGTTTTCCATGATAGATTTATGAGGGATATAAACATTTTCAGGCCGGCCTGCCCATGAACATTCTCGGAGTGATGTCGCGGCTTGCGGTTTTGCCCATTTTTAGTTCCCGTATTGCTTATGTTATTTCTTCTTCCGTAGTTTTTCTTGTTTGTCGTTTGGTGTTGTTGGTTTTAGTGTATGTTGATCGGAACCGTTTTATTCTGCTACCTTTCCACCCATTAGGTCTTGGAAGTATTCTCTCCATCCCTCAATTATATTCTCTTCTGAAGTGAGTATTATTCCACTTTTAGATGGAATATGCGATAATAGTTTGTGATTGCTGCTTCTGCCATTTTTGATTATTTTATACAATAATTTTTGGTGTTCTTTATATCCACTCCATCCGTCTTCCAAATCCTCCCGTACTTTTTTCTTTGCCTCTCTCACTCTTTGTTTTACTATTATCTTTTGGTTGTTGTAATTACTAGTCTTCTTGATTTTCTGTTCTTAAGTATTTCTTCCACAATACTTTCTCGATATTGTTTTATGTTTTCAGATCTTTCGACCACCAGGTGGTTTGTTTTCTTTTGAAGTTGTTTTTAATTATGTTACAAGTCAAAAACGCCGCTCTAGATTTATCTTCTCAATAGAACCTGACAGCTTGGCAAATTACTGTTGAATAATTTCTTTATATCACTGTTGGGTCTCTAATCCTTTTAGCTTTCCTAGGTTTCTTTCTTCTAATTTATGCAAGTCTGTATGCTCGAAGAAAGTATTTGCAATTAACATATTATTGATCATGTAGAAATTAATTAGTCTCTCCATATTATTTTAGGACCTTATCATCAAAGTTGTCTAAAACACCTCTATTCGTATCTGTGTTTCTTGCCACTCCATCATTCAAGTCTTCTAATATTATCAAGACACTTTTGGTTTTTTCTGCAGTTATTTGAAGTTGTTGGTCAAATATATCTTTACAACGTTTACTGTTGAATTAGATAACCTAACAAAACACCTTCTGATACATACTCCCAATTCTTTCATCTTTACAGTATCTTCGCATTCTTTTCTAATTAAAATTCCCGCTCCGGTCCTAGTCCTCTCTATCTCGGGTACCTCGCTATAGATCAGAACGTACCCTTTATCCAGCATTGTATTTCCGTCTTTACTAATTCCTAAATTAATTTCACTTCCTTACTGTTTAAGCTTTTAATATTCCATGTTTACAGCACTAACACATCTTTGTTTTTATTTGTGTTTATGTATTTTTCTGATTTTGTTGAAAATATCGGTTTCGTTACATGGTCCGTCATCTTGCCGTCCGTCCTTCTACTATTCAGTTCTTTTATTTCTATGGGTCCCCTAATACTTTTTTAAGCTTGCCCCCTTCCGTACCTCATTTGAGAAGTTTGCTATCTACAATTAATTTCTGGTATCGTAGTTTCATTTGGTGAACTTTATTTTTCTCTAATTCAGCTTGTTCTCTAATTTTTGCCTGTCTTTCCGTATACGTTGTGCATCTGTTTATGTATATTTGTTGACCCTTCAGTTTATAACTGTATTTAACACCTCTATTTTATCTTTCCAACTTTCCATTTCCATTGCACACAGCGTTGGTCCTGTTTTGTAAGCTGATTTAGTTTAAACCTCAACTTCGATAGCCTCTCATAAAGTTTTCAACGTCGTTCTTTAGTTTCGTCTTCCCATGAGTGCCTATATTTTTGCCTATAATCGCTAAATTATTTGTACTGTTTTCTCTCTCTTGCATGTCTAGTTTCATTTCAATATCTTAAATTTTTTGCTTTAATTGGTTTTTTCCAGCTTCTTTCTTTCATCTTTTTTCTTAATTTTTGTCGTAAAATTCGGATTTCTTCGATATTTTCCTTTATTTCGGCCTTCAATTGTCATTTAACTTTGATCTCGTCTTTGATTTCTGCAATTTTCGATCACCCTTTTACTGTTGTTTTTCAAATCTTTAATTTCTTTAGCCAACGCTTTCAAGCGTTCCTCTATGGCTTGTAAATCCATGTCCGTGGGTTTGTTTTAACTGGTACAAGCAGAGTTTTTTTGCTTACTTTAAATGCGTCGGAATCGTAGTCGCCATATTATTGACTTGATGTTTTACGTTTCCTTTTTTTAGTCTTACTTTTCCTAATTTCAAACTTTCCCTTAACTTATGCCCACTTTTTTTCTCTTTGTTCATTTGCCGATTGTATGAGTTTGGATGCTCACACTACGTTTTAAATTTCGCGACTCCAATTTCTTATTTTTTTTAACTACATACTTGCATCATAGGCATCACGTTAACATCAAAATTAGACGACAGTCAGTGCATTTTACCACAATCATTTTTCTTTAAGATATGGTTTTAAGAAGTAAACAGGTCACGTAAGCAACTTACGCATCCTAGAATAACATAAGTAAATTTTATGAACAGCACACATTTTCAGGATATAATATGAACTCATAATTTCAAATCGTTTTATTGATTGAAGTATTGGTATTTCCTACTTACTAAACTTTTTAATTTAAATTATTAAAGTATACGTACAATAACAGGCTAATTTCGTATAAGTAGTTGAGAAAATAGTATAGGCACCTCGTCTCATAAGTGCATTTATGGCCTTTCCAAACTGCATCCTTGTACTATTCTTAAATATAAAAAATAACTCATTTTTACTTCCTTTTACGATAAAGGAAGTATTGGATTCACCCCAAAAATTCGAAATTGAGTTTTCAACAGATCTTCACGTTTTAGAGTGGCCTGATCCCAAAAAACATATTTTTTTCATTGGTCTGTGTGTCTGTGTGTATGTCTGTGTGTCTGTCTGTCTGTCTGTGAACAGAATATCTCAAAAACGAAAAGAGGTATGGCGTTGAAACTTCATATATAAGTTTTGTATACTATGTAGATGAGACAGCAAGCTTTTGAAGAAAATCGCATAACCGGAAGTAGGTGTTTACTCTTGTGATTTTTCAGTTTTTTTCGATTTTTTCAAAAACGGCTCCAACGATTTTTTTCAAACTTTACATTTTTATTACATTTTTAATGTGCATTGACGTGAGATAGGTGATTTTCCAGTTGAAAACTTCTAAAGTGGGTTTCTTTTGTTTTTTTTTCTATTTTTTTTTATTAACTCCTATTTTAAATGGAACACCCGGTATATTATTACATTTTTGAATTCTGCTTAAGATTTTAAAGAAAATTTGTCTCTTCAACTAACGCTCTATTTTGTACCGTTTTTGTAGAATTCGTAATTTTTGAAAATTTTTGACAAATGCTTAAAAATTAAAAATTAAATTTTTGACTAATTATAAGATCACTGTAAAAGGAAGTTGTGTGAGTGTATCACACCAGATTTTTAGGTAAAGATTTAAATTCTATTTATTTACGCATACCCCTTATTATTGAGTTGTTTAGTCATACAGGAAAATTATTAGATCCCTCGTCTAAAACACGAAGAAAGCATTGTAATCTTGAAAAATTACGTTCCGAGATTTCTTCAGATTTTTTCTCAATTCCGTCCGTCTCTCTGTCCATCCGTCTATCTGTCTATTCGTCTGTCTGTTTGTTCGACTTCGGAGTCTTTCACAGCCATTGTCATTAAATAACAAACGACTTCCGAGATTGGACCGTGTCATCATTGGGGTCGAAGAACTCAACGTTTCTCCTACATTTGTAAGGAGCTTTATCAGAAGGAAAAGCAAAAGAGCACTGCAACTCAACACGCAAAACACGCCAGAGGCGACACTCTTCTAACGATCGGAAGGAGAAAGGCGAGAATTTATAGGCATGTGCCGTCGCCTTCAAATCTTGCATCGACGAGTTTCAAAATCTTCGATCACATACATATTCAGTAGTTATATCCATAGTGCACTCTGTATAATTCGAGTATTTCTCGAGAACGCGGGGAATATTGCAAGACTAATCCTCGGAGAAATTTCATCCTTTGTATACCACACTATTCATTTTTAAAGAATTTTCAGTTTTCTTTCTGAAATTTCTTGTGTACCTAGCTGATGTGCTTTTCTTCCCGCAAATACTCGATATTGCACTTGTGCAAATACCCGGGTATTGCACTAGTGCAAAATATTCGCTGTATTCGACTCTGATTGGTTCAAATTTTGAAAATTGATTAATGGAATTGGTTTATATTATCTGAGGAGAATAGTCAGCGATATATTCTGCCGGATTCGACAGTTTACATATTTGGGACTTAACTTCGCCGCTAAATAATCGGCTTTGCTCGAGAGGTTATGATTCATTTTCCAAACTGTCTAACCTATCTCTAAACTCGCCGGTTGGCGTCTCAAATTATAAAGGTGAGTGCTGGCGCGTAAGGCCTTGTCAAGAGGTGCTTTAAAAAACCATATATACTTCTCAAACCCTTGAGATGTTCATTAAGATCAGTTAGATCCCTAAAATCAAGAGATTGATATTCCTACTCACGAGTTCGAAGTATTCTTCTGAACAAGTACAGTTTCCTGCAAAAATTCAAATATGCCGCAAAATAAATAACCTGTAACCTTATGTACCGCTTCACTTTACGCATAGCCTAATTGTGGTAACTTCTCGTCTCATGATGCATAACCATGATTAACGTAACATCGTATCATAGTTTTAATGACCCGATTCACTGGCGCTGTTATTATAATTACTTGATGGTGGCTGATTAACATTAACAAAAACAGAAAAATCCCTGCTCCTACTGTGACTAAAGGTTACCTTAGAAGCTGACGTAATTTACCCATGGCTTTTTCGATACGATTAAGTTGCTCTAACAACTTGTTAAATTTATGCATAGCTACCCGATGCCTTTCCATGATCTCTAACCTGCTCAACCCAATCTGCTTGCTACTATCCTAAACTCATTTTGTTCCGAAGACTGAATGGTACTAACAAATTCGATCAACGTAACAAGCTTCTTATCGCATATCTCAATCTCCTTCGAAACATCTGCCACAAAATGTAGTTTAGTTATGTCATAAAAATAAATTAGTATTGTAACCACGAAATTTTGTAATAATGTGTACTTTTTGTCGTAGACTTTGTTAAAATAAATAGTAACGGGTGACCAAATTTGAGGTTGGATTTTGAATTTCGCGAAATTTGCTTTCTGTCAAACATAGAACGCTAATATTTTATAGTTGTCATTTTGACACATTGCCATTTAAGTTATTTAAGTTATGGAGCGGTTTACGGTTTATCAACGCATATTTATTGTAAAAACCCCTTACAGGTATGGGGAAAGTTTTGCAGAAACTGCAAGAAAAGTTCGGGCTATAGACTTGCGTGACATGTGGTTTCAACAAGATTCTGCCACATGTCACACAGCGCGCGAAACAATAACTTTACTGCAATCAAAGCTCAGAGGCATTCTTATCTCTCGATATTGTGACATCAATTGGCCGTCAAGGTCTTGCGATTTGACGCCTTTGGATTTTTTCCTCTGGGGTTATGTGAAATCTAAGTTTGTGCCAATAGTCTACAGACAATTACAGACCTATCGGCCGAAATTACAAGCGTAATTGGTGAGATAGACCCTGCAAACGAAACAAACATTACCGGTGTCCATAACTGCTATGTTGTATTGAAAGTAATTGATTGTTAGTGGGTGATAGGAGTACTTTGGAATTCGTGAATTTCGAAGGTGAGTTCACCTCTGTGCGGATTATACTACTATAATTTTGTAACTGGCGATTTCCGATTTGTTTACTTCGGAGGCCGTTTTGAGAGTTCGTGTCTACAGTGAAATTCTGGACTTATACGAGGGACAGCCAGGAAGTCAGATAAGTCATACAGTGGCCAACGCCCCAGATTTGTAACTTTCCTTGAGGGTTTTGAGTTATAGTATACAGGGTGGTCAAAATATGCTACGGGAAAGATGTACACGTCACCTGGACTAGCGTCGGTGTCCAAATCGGTGGATTAGGAAACATTCATCACTTATTCCGGCGCCAAGTGTTCACCAGGTCAAGACAGGACGTTTTGCGGATGGAAACCGACTCGGCTGAGACCAGCGCCAAGTTCTATCGATGTTTCGGGAAAGGGTGGTTGGGCGCGTCACCTGAACCAGCGCCTTGTGAACAACCCAGATAGGTTTTTCGGGTTTAGGTGAGGTTATTGATTAGGGCAGGCGGACTCGAAGAGTTGTTTATTCTGCTGAAGTGCGTACTTTTATTCGCTTTTGGGGGCCCGCTTTGTCTCGAATTCAGACTGGAGATTCAAATGGTGGGGAAAACGACTGTGTTGAAGAAGCGCGCCGCAGAGCCGCACACCGCATGACTCCCACCCAAAACGTGCACTAAAATACCGACCTAAAATGTATCAAGGTGGCGATATGCAAATTTGAAATAATTAAAATTATTTGTATGCAAAAAATTTGCCTCCGAGCTATCGTTACAAGTCATAACAGCCGCCACCCGTTAAGGATCGTAACGGACGCCGGCTGTTAAGGACCACGTGATCTTTAAAAAACAAAGTCATTCATAGCAGCGGTCGGCACTCGGACGGGGTGTGCGGTGGTAGTAAAATCGTAGCAGCCGTGCCTCGGAGAGCACGTTAAGCCGGCGATCCCGGTTCTTATTTCAGTGAGAGTTGTTAGGTTACGTCAGAGGCTTCCTACCGCCAGCTATAAAATATAAAAAATAAAAATCGAATGCGCGCTTTAAATTTTTAATATAAAAGACTGACTCAGAAGGGAAGTTCCACTAAAGTTGCCTATGGTTAAGATACTGATGTGTTATTCTGTACTGTACAAAAAAAATTTATTGGAGCCTGCGGTTTATTTTTGCAAGGTTTGTCGCTGTAGGTCCCTCGAATAAGCCACCAACTGTGATGTGATTTTGATGGAATTCCGAGACGAGCTACGTTTGGTTCTATGCACGAATTGTTCTATTTGACTGTCTCCTACTTCGCAGTACATTGATGCCGTGACCCCTAATTTCCATAGTGTTCCATTTGATATTCGTGCTCATGAAGTTGCAGATATGTCAAATTCCTAAGTGATACAAATACAAATGTAACCGTGAAACTCTTTCTAGAGAGAAGTCAAATGTGCAACGCCCCTAAATTCACACGAACAAACATAAATAAGCCTATGCTACGCTACCTGGTGAACAAATAGAACTAAGCACACACACAGTTTTCAATCTTATTATTAGATACTAATAAGAACTTGAATATCTCGAAACAAATGTGAATTTAAAACCTCATTTATTGTAATTTCTGGACATATTCCTCTGCATTTAGTAATAGCAATTCGAACAATCGTGGTCTTTTTGAATTTTCTGCATCATCTTTTGAATCAACTATAAATAGTTGAAACGTTCTTCAAGTTTCTTGGACGAGCTGACCATAGAAGTCGCGTCATTTATAACGTGTCTATTCTGACTTACTCTCTAGCAAACCGATCTGCGATATGCAAACAATAAGGTACTAGCCCCAAAACAGTTATTTCCGTCTGGTGCGATTTCCGATTCTATTGGATGTGGATTGTTAAGTTCTACTTCATTCCTAACGATGCAGATAGGTAAAAGTTCAGAAAGACACTGTTTCAATTGTGCTCTGATTACTAAGTATTGCTGCACTCCATATCCGCAAGTTTTAAAGCTGACACTTCCCAATTTCAATCTAAAATAACCACCAATAATGACAGCTGATTTTGAGGTTGCTGTCAAACATCTTAAGCCTGGGAAAGCAACAGGATCGGACAGAATACCATCGGAGATAAATAAACTCTTGGGGATCAAGAAACTAAACTTCTATATAAAATCTGTCTGAGAATATAGTATTACAGGATAATTTGTGGTTACGACAATGTCAACATACAAACGAAAACAATAATTAAGTAACAAAATAAGTCCACCCTATAATAACAATTGCTCCAGTCAACCAACAATCGAAACAAAGGGCGGTTTGAGTTAATAATGTGCGTTGGTTTACTAGCTCAAAAGAAGGGTACGTCAAATATATTAATTATTTAAAGATCACTTCGTGATCTGGTTTAAGGAGAACAATCTGCATCTACTCCAAGTTTCTTAATACTCCGCTACTTGCTTTCTTAGACTGCCCATAGCACCTGCAGATGTCGGAAATTTTCCTGCTGTAGCCAGACGGTTCAGAACCACAGCGGGAGCACTATGAAAACGCCTTCCATCACATACAGATTAGAGAGCATTTTTGGCCACGATTAGTTAGTGCGGAAAAATACATTCCCAATTATTTGTAACTCAACGAAGAAGCAATATTTGATCCGCTTTTGAACCGATCTCGGGACAACACTCTATTTAACAATAACCATCCTGTAACCTACCAAGAGACGAGGTTAAGGGTATATTAAATAAAACATGGGTCAAAATCAAAATAATATAATGAATAAAAATTATATGGTTATGTTACAGTGAAAACAGGGTTTTCCTGCTAAATTCCATTTCAACCTTTGACATAAATTAGGACTAAAGCCTGATTACAATGAACCTGATTTCCCCGTTGGTTACTTTTACTTAAAATGATTTTATGCAACTGATAAAAGAATCTGGTTATCAAATTTTAATAATTCGCAGCGCACACCGAAAACGTTTAGTTGTTAAAGAGTTAGGCTGAATGTTCTCTTACATCAGTGGCATTAGTGTTTTTTTATTCGTTCCCCGAGGGTTACGTAGAAATTTTCAGCCTTGTTTATTTAAAATGAAAAAATTTCTGGGTCATAGAATCTCTTAAATTTCAATACATTGTAAAACGTGTTCTAAGTGATTGCCATATTCTTGTTTGCTATACGTATTATTTCCAGGTCATTGTCACACCTCTTAATTGTCACGAACTTATAGCAGTCTGTCGGAAAAGTTTACTATAGACGTTTTTGGAGGTACATTTCGTAGCTTAAAAGTAGAGCTAAAACATGATCATGTAATTATATAGTTAATTTGTTACTGTAAGAAGTTGAGTCTCTGACATTCTGGTAAGAACTCAGAATTTTTTGCACATATTGTTTTTTTAGGGCCGGTTGCAGAAAGCAATGTTAAGTCTGGTGTTAGCTAACGCGACGTCAAAGTGAACAAAAACGAATCAAATCTCAAATGCTTATGGTAACTAATACATTAGTAAACAAAATTTTATGCGATTTTGTTCACTTTGACGCGACGTTAGCTAACACCAGACTTAACATTGCTTTCTGCAACCGGCCCTTAATGTTTTATTGTAAAGCTTGCAATTAGACCTAAAGGTACGTTCAGAAATTTATGACAGCGCACTATTGTGCAGGTGAATTTTGTCCAGTACACACCGCGCAGGCCAGACTATATTAACGTGAACCACCGGATCGCCTCCAAACTACACTTCCACACACGAAGTTCGGCTTCAGAGACTAATTAAATTCTAGAATAGCTGCACGTGGTCCTGGCTTCAGAAAAATTAAACCCGGACGAATATTAACATTTTTAGTTGCAGAATTGATCACTGATCAGCGCCGCTGCGCGCAGTAGGAGAGTGGGAAACTTCGAGAGCAGCAACCTGCTCAGCTGGTGTGAAAGAGAAGTTGTAAACTTGATCAGGTATTTAGAACCCGGTCCTCGCAAATTAAATTGATAAAAATCTGTTTCATTTCAATATTATACTGTAAATACATTTCCTCAAAATAAGTAAGAATGAGATGTTAAGAGAGATAATATACACAGTTTGTCAGAGGTCTAACCAATCAAAGCAATCTACGTATCCTTCGTATCCTTCCGATGTTGTTGTTTGCAGCATTTAATGCCATGGTTGCTCTACATATCCTACATGTAACAAACTCTAGCAAAAATTGCGAGTATGGCCATAACATTGGCATCGTTTTCATTGCATCAGATGTACGCGGTAATTCTATCTCAAGTATTGTATGCTCGTTTTTGAAATATTTCGAAAATCTTTCGCCAATTAATCGTTACCTAATTAAGAGATGGGTTAATTCAATGTATAGAGAATGCATGCAGCTCTATGAGTTAAGCTTTCTTCAATCATTTAAAATTTGATTTTAAAGTATCTTGAATGGTATCGGATTATATAGTAGACAAAATATTGTAAATAGTAAAACACATAAGTACACATGCAATAAATTACGGTGTTTTTGAAATGTTATGCCTTAGGCATCGTAAAAATTTCAAGATTTTTTATGGAAAATCTGTCTCGTTTTAAGAAAGCTGCTCTGGCGCATACAGCTGCAAGATATTCCCTCTACTTCGCTATGCTTTCGTAGATAAGGTTTTATCTGCTTGCTTAGGTAATGCATGCATGCAATATTTCTGCATTTAGAACTTATCTTAAAAGCCAGTTAATAAATAGGTTTCGTTGTGCAATACAGCTGCAACGGTTTTTCTGCAATAAAAATTATAGTTTTTCCGTAAAATGAAAGTGAAGTAACTTATTTGAGGCATACATTTTGTAATATACAATAAAATCGGGAAGACGTCATATACTTATTCCTTGTTGTTTATAATACAACATTTTAACGCAGCAGTTCCGAAGTTCTTGAACTTGAACCAACCTATCACCATCTGTTGTCCTTCCATATTTCACATGTCTGGCCACGCATTCGCCAAACTACGCAACTGGCGTATCTGGCCATCTGATTACAAGGAATTTTTTTGCACGTCACGTTAACATAACGTTACCTTAAAATCGAAGAATTTGATTTGATTGGTTGAATCGTTGAGGTCGCTAGGTAATATAAGCGGAACTTTAAATAAAAACTCACTATTTTTAATTTCTATGCACTTAAGATAAACTTGGTTCTATTTTTGATGGATACTGGAAAAATCTGGTTACGGCCACGTACACAAACAGGTCATGGCCCAACGCAATGCTGCTTTGGTATTCGATGATCACTATACTTTTATTGCACTTGACGCAATTCCAGGAGGTTTAAATACTCAATTGCAGTCAGGGGCGTGCTGGGCCGCCGGGACACCGGGCGAATGCCCGGTGGCCTGCGCCCGTCAGTAATCTGATGGCCTGCGCCCGTCAGTAATCTGATGGCCTGCGCCCTTAAATTGAGAATATTCCAGAAAGCCCGGAAAATAAAGCAATTATGAATAAAGACACACAAACTCAGGAGTCATGATGTAATGTAATAGGGACCAGCCGCCAGCAAATGATTACTATTCTTATTATTGTTATGACGCCGGGCCGAGCGCCGCACCTGGAAATAAAAATGTTTGGGTTAAATGTAATAGAACTCGATATTGTGTTTACCATGATTACCGCGATAAGACTGAGATGAGACCACTATGCACTATCGGGTTGCATGGAAATGCTCAATGGATCGAACCAGTGAAAGACTGCGAAAGTACCAAGTATTAATTTATTCAGTCTTCGCGTCACGCCGTCGGGTATCACATTCTACTACTCCCAACAGTACCTCAACTTATGGGATTTCTAGTGTATGCATTAAATTGTCAGAAGAAAAAATAACCTTCGAAAATTTAGGCTAAAACGGGTTGTTACAAGGAATTTCATCACATAAAATCTTTTGATAAGAGAATAACGAAACCTTGCGAAAGGTTTCCGGGTGTGTTATGGTGTATCGGTGTAAGGGTCGTATCCAGGTTTTTTGTAACAGCCTGACAAAACTACAAGAATGTCAATTTCTTGAAATGAAACAGCGTGTGAATTTTTTCACTTTAGGTGTAGAACATAATTTATAAAAATTAAAGCACAAATTAAAACACGTTCCCTCACAATGGAAAATTTACAGCTTGTTTCATTTGAAAGCATTTCCTTTCTTGTAGTTTTAGGAAGCTGTTATAAAAAAATGGGTACGGCATAGGCAAAAAAACCTAAAGTATACCACAGAAGATCGTATGATACGAATGACACCCCGTTTCTGTCTGAATTTTTGCAAAATATTTTTTTCTGAAAAGGTATCGATTGAAAACATAAAGAAATAGTAGTTTGTATACCAAGGCACTGAAGTTTAGCTTTTTATCACGAATGTGGATCTAGTTGCCTAGGCCCGTAGGGCCGAGGCAAATAAACCACAGGAGGGATAAAATGGAACTTCACTGCCGAGGTGTACACTATGTTTTATTTGAAATCGAGAAATTGTGAAATTACAATATTTTACCCAACATTTGTAGGTTATGTTAACGTCGGTTGACGTTTATCTGTCGCCTTGCCACCTACAAAAAAGTCGTAAAACAATGGATAACGTTAATGTCAATTCCTCGTATTTTAATAACTATTTCGAGAAACTTTAATACCGATTTTGAATAAATGACCTTTATTTTCTTCAGGTAATCTAAAAAATATATATAACCAGGATGCTCTATTTGAAAAAAAGGAGTTAGGTGCCACCCAGAATTAAATTGGACACCTCATATGATTAGAAATAATTTTAAGTGACGAAGAAGTTGCTTAGGTGAAACTTTTATAATTACAAGATTTTTTTCATATATTCTCTACACCGCAAGGTAAATGAGGTTACAGATTATACATACATACATACATTTTCAATAAAAAGCGCTACAGAGCTCGGACCCTTAGGTGGGACACCTGTACGCAATAATTGGTTTGGGCCTGGCATGCTCTGCTCTCTAGTCCCGGCCTGCACTGGTTCTGCCAGCACGCCCCTGATTGCAGTAACTGACCTGTGCAGAATTGTACTTAAAATCTTCTATGGCAGGTAGGGAAGTTATTGCAAATAGTAGTAGGTAGGCTAATACTCGTAGCAGGACAATATTTATTTTTATTTCCAGCAATTTTCAAAATAAATAAAAATATTCTGCAGATAAGTAGTCGTTGTTTTGAATGGATGCATTAATGCAGATTTAAGGAGTTAATCATATCACAACAAAGCCAAACCTCTGCAACAATTCTATGAATTTTAAGAAAATTCTTAGAAAACTGAAATGATGACGAATTCACTGAGTGTAAAACTTTTACACTCAATGAATTGTCAAAAATACGCAAATCTGCGTGGTTATTTCACTTGTTTTGTGGCCGATGTGTTTCTAATTTTACAAACGACCTATTATAAATCTTTAACTTGAGAATAAAAAAAATAATTTATTAAAAAATCAAGATGTGGATAGTGTAGAGGTAACAAAGCGCCATGATTATAAAAACTGTGCCAAACCTCTGAAGTTCTTGCTTCGTTTTCCCAGCCCCGATCAATTATTTTTTAACAATTTGTAATTGCCAATCAGACTTTCATTAATAATTCATGGAAGTTTCAAAGTAACGAGAGATGATAATTGGCAGATATTGTATGGAAGTATATTAACCTTTCTAAAATATTATTGCTGGGATCTCTGGATAGAATTGTTAGTTCTGAAGTTATATTAGTAGATAGACACAGAAGGAACAGCTACAATAAAGTAATTTAAGACGTTTGCATATGACGTATCCAGTGTCCAGTATCAATTAATCGAATAAATTTTGCTGGGAAATTTAAACTTATGTGCGCACAGATGAAAGTTAAATCCTTTGAAATGTATATTTGGATTTCAGTAGCCAAACCTTACTTATATATAAACAAACGTTTTCTGACTTATCTCTCAAGAATGTGGCGACTAGCTAGAGTGGTTTACATACCAAAGACTGGTCGAGCTAAGGCGAAATCGTCCAGAACCATTAGTCTTATATCATTTATACTTAACCTTAACACAATAGAAAAACTGTTCGACAGACATATCAAGGACGGTGTACACAATTCCCAGAGCAGGGTTATAGACAGAAATAGTGCTTGAACATCTCACCAGAAGGGTCGCAAAACGCTGAATAATAAAAAATCCTTCTAGGGGCCTTTGTGCACATTTGACAATGGCGATGACTGGCGGAAACTTCCTGCAGGTGAATATACTCATGCTAAGAGGTGGGTGGTGCTGAAGGTTCTTAGTAGCGTGGAATCTCTTCGTCTAGGTGACACAGAAATCCTATAGTTCAAACTTACGTGGTACTATAAGGGCATTACTAGATATTGGTTATATGTAAGTATCCCTTAATTAGTTAAATATAATACTATAATTTAGAACACGGAATCAAAATGCGTGGTAGTAGTGTACCTAGAGGGGTTCTAGCACACATTTGACCTTGAACGTTTTCAAGGTCACGAGCTTAGCCGGGGTCTACACTTCCGGTTTCCACGATGAATTTTTGGGGTTAAAAGTCTAATTTTGAAATTTTACAAGATTCCCACGATGAATTTTGGAGCTAAAAGTCTAATTTTGAAATTTTTACAAGATTTCCACTATGAATTTTTGGAGCTAAAAGTCTAATTTTATTCCTACGCTTATCAAAAATATTTCCCAGGCTCAAGCGGATGTGAGTCATCTTGTCAAGACTTGCAGATGTGAGGTGTCTACCCGGATGTTATTATCTACCAATTGAACAATAACGCCCATTGTTTGAGAAATCTGCACAACCGCTAAAAAATAATTGAACAATGAAGTCTTTGTTTGAAAATTTTTGCTGAATCAGATAAACCGGATATTATTGTCTAGGGATTCAAACTTGTCCGGACTTGTTTGAGAAAAATGCAAGGTTGGTAAAAATTAAACAATGAAGTCATTGTTGTCTGGAAATTTTTGCTGATGTATAAAATTATCTTGAAATAAATTTGTCAAGTACTGTTGTCTGTTAGACAAACAAAAAGAATTGCTAAGTGTGGGGTTCGAACCCACTCTTCCCTTAGGGAACCGGAGCTTAAATTCGACGCCTTAGACCGCTCGGCCAACCTGGCATGTTCCTGTAACCGGTTTTTATAAGCACAACGGTGTAATAAAAACAACAATTGTAAATATACTTGTATTTATTTTGTCTAAAACGTACATGTATAAAATTATTACAAATATATAAACAGCCAGTAATATTAATCTAAAATTAACTAAAAATTAAGTATTTATCAAATATAGTTATTAGCAGAGTTGTTAAACGTATGATACCGGCAGTTATTAATTACTTAATAAATACAATTGTTCTATATCTAGTATTATAGTTAATAAAAATTAAATTAAATAAAACCAAATAAAAGCTATTAGGTCACAGCAATATACTAGTAAAAAGTACTCTTCAGTTAGCAGGTTAAAAGTTTGATGTAGTTTAGTCAATCTTATATACATATATAATTCCAGCAGTAAACTGGTAGGAAGCTAACACACATAAGTATAATGGAGTCTTAAACAGCAGAATTTTATAATACAAAACAGGGCGATAAAAGAATCGTGTGGGATCATATTTAATTACCCAGCATTTTTCAGTTTATAGGTTATCTCAAAGAGTCTGCAACTTCCGCATGCCAATCTCGTAAAACAGACACCTTCTTTGTTCTTGTGTTAGCACCTTGGCTTTAAGAATGTTATGGTTTATTTACATCTTGTGTTAGCGCCTTGGTTTTAAGAACGCTATGTAAATGAATATTTTATAGAATTTGGAAAACCAAAGAAAATATTAGCAGATAATACAACTTATTTTAAATACCCGAGGTTTATAAATGGAATAATACAGCACGCCATAAAAGTTGGCTTTTGCAGTATAAGACATCCGTAAGCCAATCCGGTAAAGATATATTTAAGAGAAGTGATAAAATACTTAAAGATTTTAAATTTGAAAAAATCAAAGAAAATATTAGCAGATAATACATTTGAAAAATCTGCACGACTAATACTCAAGATTATTACAATTACATGCTCAAGACTGCAGACAAAAGGTAAGATTAAAATCAAAATTTTAAAATAAAGAGTTGACAATAAGAATTAAATTAAATAAAACCAAATAAAAGCTATTAGGCCACAACAATGTATTAGTAAGAAATACTCTAATTAATAAGGCTCTATACACGATACCCAACGGTAAGGGACAGTTTATTTTTGCCGGATAAAAAAACTTATCTAGATTGCTTAAAAATCAGGTCCGGATACCCGTTTAATGGAAACATTTTCTTGAATTTCTGCTAAGACACAAAATTGGTGGCAACAATATATATAATTATACTATTGGAAATTATTATAATGCACATTAGTAACATTATTACAAATATATATATTGCCGTGATACCCCTTAAATTTACACCTACTTTTTTTTATCGTTAATTACTTAATTGCTTATTAAGCCCTCGCACAAAAGGGGATGCCTAAGTGAAATTTACACCTTACCTGTACTTTTATTTTAGCTTACGAAGCACAGCCTTGGGATACCACAAACAGCTCTTATTTGTTTACTAACTAATCTGCATGTGACTCAATTTGAAATGCAATAATCTCAGGGTTATAGAAATTTATTCAGATTAATTGATCTTATTTCGCGGGTTCCTAGGGTTTGATGGTCAAAGAGACGATTGCTTTGATTTAATCCTACTTCTCAAATCATTCCTTACACTTTTATAACGGCAATAAAACCAAAATTTTCGGGCAATTCATGCAGCAGAATAACTCAGAGAACGTTACCAAATGCGAAATACGGTCCTGGACTCCCTGCTGTGCGCCGGCGCGAATTCAACTTCCTACGGCCGTGGTCGAGATGTCATCAACAGGTGTTAGGTGCGTGTCGGCAACGGTTTGGTGCTTCTTTAGTGTTCCCCTCGTGTTATGCTGTCCACCTAAGGATGCTAGAACCCCTCGTCGACCAGGTAAGGTGATTTGACTAGTAGTACTCGTGTAGAAACCAAACAACACTTAGAAAAAACACTCGTTTTATTTTCAACGCTTGTCAAGTAACAACAACGTGATACAAATTCATCGGCTTATGACATAACAACCCGCATATCAGCAGATAAGCCAAGCGAAGCCCCTCCTCAAGGGCGCGAAAAGGCTTATATAGAAGGGTTGCAACCCCCATACTCGGCTAATCCTCTCTAATTGGACCGTAACATGCCACATGGCGCAAATTTTTTCCGTTGGGTCAATTAGGTTCAGTTTTGCGTCAAATGGCCGTTACAAACACGTCTAAATTGGCGGGAAATTTTGACAAAGATTCGTTACTGTCTGGACACTTGAAATATTGCCTGTCACTAGAATATATGGCAGGAAATAGCCCCCATTAACAAATACTGTATCTATTGTGTAATTTCGCGTGCTTTTCTATGCACGCCACGCTCACAAAAATAGAGCGGGAAAAATTAACCTAGTAACTAATTAAATACAAACTTAAATCTATCCAATTAGCTAATTTAATTATATGTACAGGTCGCTCTAATTACTATGCACCCTTGGCACACTTTTTTGCACCATATCTTGTTGGAGGACCGCTAACAAACACCCCGTTTCGGATGCGTTTGGATTCCTGGCGAGCACCTGCACCTGGTGATCCTGTTATATTGCTTTGGAGGAACGCTACCTGCAACGACATTCCGGCCTTATTTGTCCTTGGCGTTGAGATCCCAGTTTAACTCAAGTGTTGCCACAGGTATGATTAACTTTTGTTGATGTTTCCAGCTATTACACGTGGCTATTGTTATTTCAGGAGAATTCGCCCTTGATTGGAACTGCTCCATGTTACTGCCTGCTACAGTGCCTGGAACCTGTGCAGGTGGTCCTTCCAGCTTGATGTAGACGTGGGATTACCGCGCACACACACTGCATTACCCGTTCACCGGAAATACACTTGTCGCACTATATCACAGGTGTTTCGCACCTCCTGCGTGCACTTGCCCAATTATAATTTTGGTGTAATTGAATGCTCGTTTAATGGATTGATTTGAGACTATATTTGCATTATTTTGTGTTAGTTAATGACAATCTCCCCTTTGGCCTTGCTAAGAACTATTAAATTGTATTTGTTTATGACCACTGACGTTTAAATTACTGTTATAATCCTTTCACATTGAGTCACATGCCAGCAGTGTTTATATTCATTATTTAATTTGAAACATATCGTTTTAACCTAGTACTATTTGCTAAAAAAATTAAAATGTTTGACCTTAAAAGGCTGTAGTGATTCGTGACCTGTAAATAACACAGCAATATATATATATATATATATATATATATATATATATTATGCATCACTGGCCAACCTGACATGTTCATGTAACCGGTTTTATAAATATTGACATGAAGAATTTTAAAAATCTTTAAATTGTTAGGTTGACTGTATCAGGTTTCAACGAAAAAACTAAAGCTCCTACATGCCAGATTCTTAGATCAAGTATTGAATCTACATTTTGCTCGTATTTGCTTGCGACTGGATTGTAGCAGCGTTTGAGTTTTAGACACGGCACTATATGTTTTAACTACATTTTTTAAATTCTGATTAGTCTCCAAAATAACTGAATTATTTGTATTTGAAGAATTTAAAACTTTTCGTTCACACCCAACTTTGATTGAGCAAATTTATTTGCATTTTTTAAGGAATGGTTGACAAGTGACCGAGCACGAGTGGCTGCTGCATGTACCCCACGAGAGTAGGTTATGGGTGACGTGGGCAGCGATAGAATGGTTACGAACGCCAGTGTGGATGTGTAAAGGTCGATAAGTGACCGAGCACAGCAGTTTGCTGCAAGTACCGGACCAGCGTAGGTCATAAAGACACGTGGACAACAAGAGCAGGTTGCAGTTGTAACTACTGATGTGCGATGGTCGACATGTGACCGAGCACGAGTGGCCAACCAGAGTAGGTTGCAAACGCCACTGTGGATGTGCAAAGGTCCATAAGTAACCCAGCACAAAGGTTTACTGCACGTACCGGACCAGCGTAGGTCGTAGAAGCACGTGGGCAGCAAGAGCAGGTTGCAGTTGCAACTGCCAAAGTGGCTGAGAACTAAAGGTACAAAACATATAATGGAAAGATAAATTTGCTAGAAGAAGGCTGTGAATAAACATTTAGAAGAAAAAATAGTGCGGAAGCAATCGGTGCATGTGTCTAGCCAGCGTACGCTATGGACACCGAAGGCAGGCTGCGGAAGTGGTTGCTGCACGCATCCGGTCAACAGAGGCCTTGGATGTGTGAACGACAAAGGAAGAAGAAGGCTGTGCAAGTTCGCAGACGAACAGACAGATTGTACGTGCTACAAATAATTTTGTGAAAATTAACCTTTGTTCGAGATTAAACGATATGAGTTATATTTTTATAGTTAATAACAGTGTTTCCATATGTATTGAACCGTGGGTGGTGCAAGTGAATGCTTTGGAAGACTGGAAGATCATTTTTCGTTGTTCGGAGAAGAATATGGGGTTTTTGCACTTGGTCGCATCATTTGCACAAACGAGGTTGCCGTAAAGGTGCTGTAGCGCAAGTATTGTGAAATGTCAATTGTGTCAATTGTCAATTGGAAAAAACTACTATTCGAAGACTATGGAGTTATATGCAGGGAACTGGAAGTGTCAGAAATGACCTATTGATGTATATTGTACAGCAATTTTGGTGAACTTTTTGGTGACATTTATAGCTTCATAAATGGGTACACTTAGCTTTAGTTAGATTGATTGGTATCGTTTAGTGCAGCAGAAGGCATCCGATAAGTGTGTCCAGCTGACTTCTGCTTGTTGTAGATGGTATTCCAGCCAGGCAAATCGCTGTAGGAGGCCTATGACGTCTCAGGCAGGCTGCATAATATCGTTGAAGGAAGTTTCCTGATGAACTTGGTTGTCCAGAGTGTAGGAGATGGTTCAGTTTGACGTTCGGGGTCACCAGAATATAAGGGTATTACTATATATGAGTTATATGTAAGTAATCCCTTAATTATTTGAATATGACACTATAATTTAGAACACGAAATAAAAATGCGTGGTAAAGCTTCATGATATTTTATTGACTTGATTTATGTTGGGGTGTGGTAGTCTTAACGACAATAAAGCTACTAGGATCCCCAACAATACCAACAACACTGAAAAAAAATCCAGGAAATCAGAAACCACCCTTGTACCAAGATATGACAATATGACTACGTACGTTAGCTATACACCAGAGTGGTCGTACCATCAATAACATATGAGGTCTTGGTGTAATGGCTGAAGGTCAAGGCAGTAAAAACAATGCCCACCGGTGCAATGGCGACCCTACTCGGTATCCCCGCTTTTCATCTTGTGATAAGGGAAAATAAAAGATTGGGACTACACAGGTTGTAGGATTCACCTTTGTACAGACACGGCGCATACAAGTTTAGTTGATAGCACGGAGGGGGTGTTATGCCGTTTTAAATTTTTGAAGTACCGCAAGCTTTTGGCGCCCATCGTCGATGGAAGAGGCGGTAGCAGCGTCGGTTCCTCTCTCAATACCGAATAAAATCTTGAGAGGATAGATTGGTCGGCTAAGTAATCCGACGTGCGAATGCGGTGCTGTTGCTTTGTGGTAATAAAAACTTCGATTTGGTAAAATACGTTATCGATTCGGCTACACGCCAACGAATTACTGTCGATGTCGGATTTTTCGAACACGCAAAACAATACATTATTGGCCTCGCTTGAGCTGCAGGACGGAAGTTCGAAGTTTCTATCGTTCCGACAAACATCTTCTAGGTTCTCTCATGCCTCAATTCAGAATTTCTGCGTTTCTGTCATAACGTCGAACATATTCGAGGGTCTCCCGTGTCTCAAGTTTTGAGGAAGCTTCACTTTACTACTTCAAGCTGCAGCCTTACTATGTCTCCAAGTCAGTATTTCTTTTCTAAATATCTTGCACAGAGCGTGTAGTTTGTTTATTAATCTGCCTTTTCTTCGAGCATTTAGAGCTTAGCTACATATATAACTAGTAATTAGTAAGTATAGCCAATAGACAGATTGAATTGTGACCAGCCTAATAAGTTTAATAAAGTATAGCTTGTAACCATGACGTCACTTTAGTGCCATTTTCCTCAATAGTAACAAATTGTATAGCGAAGTGTGCCGGCTGCTGCTGGATATTTTGCAGCTTTACTAAATTCAACGACCCTTTTTTTCTAAGCTGTTTCCTTGTGGATTAGCAAATGCCAACAGGCCCGGCATCAGTTGTGTTGCTTGCGAGCTCGAGCAACACACGAAACAATGTGAGCAACACACAGGCCTTCGGACGACAACAGACAAAATGCCTAGATCTTAACAATCTTAACAAACAAGCAAACAAAATAATTGGCAACGTTACATGCTGTTCGCTTCTACAGTCAGTCACAATACTCGCAGTGTACTGTTCCAAGCATTATTAGTTCATTAACGCCTGGTGGTTTGTGTACCTGATCTTATGTACGTATCTGTACTGATACATTGTCAGGCCATTTTACATTTCGCAATGATTTAATCAGTTACACAAACCTTTAAAACAGTTTTGGTACATAAGTGGCGAGTTTGCCTGTATTTAGAGTCCATTTTAGGCATAGTTTATCGCATAATACTGGAATGTTTAGTATCTAGTATAGCCATTCGTAACTTTGTACACCCCTTTCATCATTGTTTCTAATTTGTAATCTTTGTGCATCACTGTCATTTTGGTTTCGTGCAGCTGCGTGTCCCAGTAGTCGCAAGCGCGTTGATTTGCAAGTTATTTAAAATTCAGCCCATGAGCACAACAAGGATAGCCTCTGCTTATTTCGCTGGTGGGCGACCACGTGTTGAGCGTCTCTGACGCATCCTGCGCTGCGGGGTGAATCTCTCAAGGCACAGCTGTGTTCACGAGCGGGGTTTTTTTCTTGGCAGTCGGAAACAGACGCTGCTTGGTGACGTTGGTGTGCACTCGTGTGTGGGTTAGAGAAGTCCGTGGAGAGTCGTTGTGGGAATTCAGTTCTTATGTGGGCTTGTTAAAGCCATTTTTTCCGCCGTCGTTTGGGAGGCGGGACCCTGTTCCTGAAATTACCTATACAACGGTTCCGCTGTTAGCTGTGTAATGGTCGACGTGGCCCGTACACAATCCGCCCTTTTTAGAGGATTCTAGAGGACGCCGCAGCCTCTCGGCTCTTGTCACACACCCAGGTGCGAGCGATATACCGACACTCCTTTGAATGCCACCGCCGCTGCAGGCTGGGCCTGCTAACAAGGTAAAAATTGTGCAATATACTAGTTCGTTCGCATGTTCTTATCACTTAACCCTTTAAGTCGGCGCCCGATGCTGAAATAATGCAATAGTACATTCCAGTTTGCGTTTGATACATAACCATTGCAGAGTAGGTACACTCTGATTAAAATATAACGTTGTGATCTAACATTTTGTGCTGCAAGACAGTTTTGTTTCTGTAAAATCAAGTGGTAATGCAGAGTACACTCTGAATAAAATTTAACGTGGTGTTCTAACACTCAGTGCTGCAAGATAACTATTTTTTGTAAATTTGTAATTTGTAAATTAAATTTGTAATTTGTAAATTAGCCTTTCAAGTTTGCGTTTGACGTATAATTAATGTAGAGTACACTCAAGCACAACATTTCACGTTGGTTTTCTAGCATTCAGTGCTGCAAGGCAGCTTGGTTTTGTAAATTAACCCGTGTTAAGTTTGCTCTTGACGCTTAAATAACGCACAGTACACTCTGGCACAAATGTAGCGATTGCTATTCTCAAATGTTTCACTGTAAGTCAGGGCTTTCTGGTGACTCGAACTCAAGTTCAGGTTTTATACTCGCGCGTCACGCCTGTTGAGACCTAAGCCGACGTTATAACCTCATTCGGCCTGGACTTGTTGTTCGGCTCAGCTCTGCGCCGCAACCTTTAGTTAAAGCGCTTCCCAGCTGGGCGTACCCTTTAAGCCATTCTTGCGAGCCGGCATACGTGCCGAAGATACCTGTATTTTTGTATGATGTTTGGTAGGTCGCTTGGAGTGGCCTAATAGATGTATTAACCGTACCGTCTTATTCTTTTTCTTTTTGTGTCTTGTGAATGTTTGTTTAGAGGGTGACTGTGTCACTGTGTTACGACCATTGTAAGGTGAGGCCCGGACGTGGCAGATGAGCATTTCAGGTAGGTCGCTGTGTCTGTCGCTGCACTGTGGCTTCCACAAATAGTTATTTGAGTATTTTTGGCCCCGTTTGACCCTCAAGGTCCAGTCGAACGTAATTACCCGGATTTGGATCTTGTGGCGCCCATTTCTTTAGCAACACCCTATATACTTATCGACACGCTTGCCTTGTGGTGTACCGTTTTGAACCACGCCCATCTCCCTGAGCGTATTTGAGCCGAGGCCTTTAGCCTGTTCTTGACGATTTTCAGGGTGAGCGTGCCCATTTCCCGGATTTGTTTAGCATGTGATAGCTACTCGCTCATCCGTGATTGTCGTAAGGCCAATTTAATACCGTAACAACCTGCATATCAAATTTTCTGCTTTTTATAAGCTTTGTTGCGCCCAGTCTTAATCATAAGACTCTCCCCTCTGTTTCCAAATTCCTTTATCTTGTGCATTTCTCATATATCTCAGTCCTACCACTCTTTTTATTTCGTCTTACCACCTTGTGTTTGACTTTCATCTTCTTCTTCTGCCGGTCCATGGTCTCCATCGCAAGATCTTGGCATTTCAATTAGTCATCTGCTATGCGCGCTGTATGACCAGCAAAGTCCCATTTTAGATTGCTATTCTCTGTTTGATATCAGTTACCTTTGTTTTTTGCCTGATCCAATCATTTTGCTTTCTGTCTTTTAATTATATTCCTATCACAGGTCTCTCCATCAGCTATTGGGTTATTTGCAATTGTTTCGTGAGGGTCCATGTCTGTGCTCCATATGTCAGCAAAGGCAGCACGCATTGGTCAAAAAAGTTTGTTCTGATGTATCGACGAATTTTTCTGTTTTTGAAAATATATGCCAGTTGATCAAAGGCAAGCCATCCTAGTCTTCTACTTCGTTCTATTTCTATTTTGTTATTCCTACTCTTCTCCATTCCAGATTCTTCAAAACTGATTCCGGGGCCAGGGTAAAAAACGTAGGTGATTTTGCGTTCCCTTTTCCAATTTCCTCTTTTTTCTGTTTTCATGTAGTCTGATGGTTGATTTTGCTTTCTTAGATAAATTTTCTAATAAGGATTGTATCGATGGTATTCGTGCCTTATCTAATTTCTCCATTATTGCCCAGTGTTCTATTGCGTCAAAAATCTTTTCATAGTCCACAAATGCCATGCGGAGTGAAAAGTTATTTTTTACTGATTTTTCTAGAAGTATTTTTACGGTTAGGAGATGGTCGCATGCACTATATTCTTACGTTTACGGAATGCTAGTTCAACTTGTTCTCCATTCTGTTTGTTTGTGATTATTCTCATAAACCGTTTGTATATCTGTGTTAGAAAGCTTATTCGCCGATAGCTTTTTAAAAGTGCTGAGTTGTCTCTTTGTTATTCCAGTTTTCAGGTGTGGTTTGTTGTTTCTTGGTGTTATTGTTTCTTACGCTTCTTTGATTATTGATTATTGATCATCTTGTCATGGAGCTTTACTATATCAAATATTTAGGACTATTTGGCATTAAAACAATTTTTTGCCAATCATTTTGAAATTTCTGCTATTTATTCTTTTTAGAGGTAAGAGCAACACACGGCAAAACACAAAGATGCCGGCCCTGAATGCCAATTATCTAGCCCGGCGCGAATCAAATCCAATGCCACCCGTATAATAATAATTACCTACTTGCGACATATTTAGACAGAAACGCTTACGTTTTAAGAGTAACTAGCTGGAGGAACTTTTGGTTCGATTACTTGTCGTAAATCGATTTTTGTAATGAGAACGGATTATAACTGGAAAACATCTACTAGCCACACTCTTTGAAGTAAAAATCCAGGACCGTAAAAAGTAGACAGAACCAAAACAGGGCTATTCGATATCTGATTCAAGAACTGGAGCAGGGTTATATAGAGTATGGGCAAAGGAGTAGTTTAACCTTTTTCTAGGGGTATTCAACATTCGGGAGGTGTTGGGTTCGATTCCTGGCTTCTCTTCCGTTCTCCCCCCCCCCCTCCTTTCTCTCTCTCATCCTATAATTTTTATACTTGGCTGAAGAGGGACGCAAGGTCCCTATAGCAGCCCGCCGCCAGTTAGGAGAATTGAAATTACCTTAAAACTTTACTTTTTTTCTCTGGAGTACATGATACGTTAGTGTAGGCGGAAAAACACCAGAACGGCTTATAAATATAAGTTTATTTACATCCTGTTCGGTAGCCAGACAGCTTTAAAAGCCCTCGCGAGTTTATAAGCTTGATCCAGACTGGTTTGAGGATGTTTCGAAGAACTCAATGGCCTAGTGGAGCAGAACAGAAAAAGACTGCTGTGGGTTCCAGGTCAATGGGGGAAAGCCGATTAACTTGCAAAGTAGTGATCAATTCTAGAACCTGCTTTGGTAGTCCCAAGAAACGCATTTTGTCACTCTGTCAGTGACAGGATATACGACCAGCATAAAACATACTGTTTAGTATCCCGGAACATTACCATACCAAGATATTGACAACCGGACCCTGCAGAAAGAGAACTGAAAAACTGCTATTTCTAAACAGAATGCAATTCAAAACCACATATTATAATGAAATTACAATGTATCAATGGCTCGTAGATAATTTTGATGGTAGAGCCAACTACCGAACGTAAAATGCATTTCCACCCCCTCACAAGCAAAGACAGATTCGGAAATCCCGAGATTTAAATATTTCGCATATGGACTGGCAAAAGTTAGCGTCCGTGAAACAATTTACCAAATTTTGCAGGCTAATAATAAATATTATTTCAAAATGTGCGATAATTTACCACCACATTATGAGTATAATAAAATAGATCATACCGTAATTATTTTGCGAAAATCCTATCGTGCAACGTCTTTTCAGTCAGAATTATACACTCGGCCGCCTTCATAGGTTCCGCGGACGAGGCATTTCTCCATCAGAACTCGACCAAGTGAGCGTACGTGTCAACATTTTCATCAGAAATTCGATACGCGGGCGTTATCTCAGAGGTCAGATCAGGCTGCGAATGCTTGAGGCTTGAGCCTTCGCTGTGGTGGCTCTCCTTTTGACCTACTTCCTGTCGCTCTAAACCTGCTGCAATTTATAAACTGTCAAAAATCTGAGGAGGTGCTTCGATCTGGCGTCAATGCGTCCGTGAAAGTAAGTAGTGCTTATCGTACAGTTCATATACATAACATAAAAATCAGTCGTGCTTTGTTTAAGTTTTGAAATGAGAACAATGAAAAAAAATAAGAACAAAAAATGTTTCTTTCAAAATAAAGAAACTGGTTCTTTATGGTAGGTAGAGCCATGGCTCCTTATAGCGAGCCGCAATTGCGACGTATATATTCGGACAACCCTATAATAAAACTGGAGGACTTTATTACACACCCATTGAGACACCTATATCTCATGTTACAAAGAACCAAAATCACGAATTGGGTGTGACATAATAAGCCTTTTAGTCTGCAGTGTTGGCGCAACCTTGCAGACGGACCCTGAGGAAACAATACAATAGATACTTCACATGTAATTTAAATTTTCCCCGTAGATAGATATTACAGTAAGTAATTATATGATAATCCTTGGCTTCATAGTGAGAATCTGCAAACAATATATTTTCAAGGACGTTGTTATTCAATTTTCATATTTTGCTATCATACTTTGGAATCCCGAATCCGCACTTGAGGGAATTCAAATTTAATTTGAAACTCACTGTTTATTTGAAATATGAATCGTATTAGAAAATTAGAGAGAAATTCCAAATGACAAATCTCCTTCACAGATGCGTAATGATCGATTTAATACGTTTACGTAAATTGATAAATGGTGTTATTGACTCGCCGACTATTGTATGACCGTCTGTCTCCTTCTGTGGCTAGTTTAGAGATCGAAGAAAATAAATCTTTTTTATATAAAATATCGTAGCCCCAAATTAGAAAGAGCTCCCCAATTAAACGAATGTACTCATTATTTAATTACACAGATAGTAGACAGCGATTTCAATTAAATTTATTCTTAATTTCACTGAACCATTTTAAACGCCTAATAACAACAACATTGATTGATAATGATTCTGTTATGTACATTTACGCAAGTTTGTATAAAAAATATGATAAATATTAAATCTGGACCACATGGTTAACTTGATTCTTTTGTGTTTCTTAAATTTGATTTTATGTTTTTATTGGACAGTGTAATTATACCAAAATCCTATTCTGTTCAAATAAACGAGCAAATATCAATAGGAGACACAATCAAAATGCAAGTAAAAAAACTATTTTGTAATTTATAATATGTAAACTGACATGTGAGCAATTTTTCAATAAAATACATATTCTATATATGTCTTGTCATGGAATTGAATAACTGTTAAAATGGCTTTTCTCATGTGTTAATCCGAAATGGTTGTAAAGATTCTTCTTGCAATAATAATTGATTTCTTTTGTAACTATTTAATACCAGCTTAGACCACGTAGCCTTTGTGGATTAACAGCCAGCATATTCTGGTTTGCACCTTGTGAACTCGAGGAAGGATCCACGCGATTGCCATGCTCTTTGGTGGCTGGTGTTGTTTGAGTACCTTGAGAAAGAGGTTACTTAGGCCTACTTAGGATATCTAAATGCTAACTCGCATCATAACTCAATGTAAAAAGCAACAGTTCTCCAGACGTTGGCGACCAGAGCCATTCGTATCTCAGATGTAAAAAATCTAGAGAAAGAAAAGAGACATCTATTTGACTCATCACAAAAGAACGGCTACACAACTACCGCCATTCGAAAAGCGCTAAACAAGAGTATGACACAAAAGGCTGAAGAAGAATCCCCACCTCTGGAAGGCTTAGCATTTCTGCCTTACATTAAAAGCTCGACTGATAAGATAGGACGTTGCCTGAAACGATACATCAAAACTGTGTTCACGGCCAATGAAACTTTGAGTAACCACTTCAGATCAGTAAAAAACAAAATTCCAAGTTTAAAAGCTGGCGTATATCACATTCCTTGTTCTTGCGGCTCGAGTTACATTGGACAGAGTGGTCGTTCCATTGATCTATGACTTCCAGAACATAAAAGCGATTGCAAACGCAAACGCATCATAAAATCAGCCGTAGGTGAGCATACATTTACAAATGGGCACACCTTAGAATTTAAGCACGCCATCGCCAGAGTACTTGCCAGAGTACCCCACTACTTTCCAAGGGTGATACGTGAAGCCGTAGAAATAGAAAAACATCCAAATAATATAAACAGGGAAGATGGTTTTAACTTAGTAAAACGTGAACTCCTGTGATACACGATCTAAAGATAAAGCATTACAACCACTGTGCGTCATAAGGCCGCGCCCCACAGATTTCGCTGTACTTCAACGACCAATAAGCGTTACGTCTCTCCAAGCGGCTAGCACAGAGGACTATAAATAGCTGTACATCGACCTTCAGTTCTTAGTGCGACTTTCAATCTGATGATGCAAGCTGCAAGATCTTGCGAAACGTTAGTCAATATGGTACAGAAACAGCAACAAGGCCAAATCTGCCTAAGTATCCTCTCTCTCAAGGTACTCAAACAACACGAGCCACCAAAGAGCATGGCCATCGCGCGGAGCCTTGCTCGAGTTCACAAGATGTAAGGCACATGAAGCCAGAAAACGCTGGGTATTTATCCACAAAGACTACGCGGTCTAAGCCGAAATTCTATGTTAACAAGAATAATTCGAGTAACCGGGAAAACTCAAACAATATATTTAAAACCAATTATTCTGTCGTTACATTTTTCAATTCTTTGGTGTGTTGTTGGCATAACTTGGGCAGATATAGCTATAGTTTTTGCGTGTTACATGAAAAGAAGAATGAATTAAATAGAACACGTTTTTCATTTAAAACTACTTGTTCTTAAAAAAACATATAACAGCATATACAGGGTGTTATAACAATATTAAAACACGTTGCTACTGACGACGTGATTAATGAAATCATTTTAAACACGTTACTACTGACGATGTAAACTAATGAAAACATGTTATTAAACAGTCGTTTTACAAACTTAAAACTGCCAACTAAAAGTCAATTTTAGACACTGTAGTAGATAAAATATATTTTTATTTTTTTTACTATTGTTTTGTAGTTAGACATGTGGAGACAAATTCTTCCTAACAGTTAATATCCGAGGTTGCAATCACTATGTACAGCATTTCTGCTATACCGAAACGAGTTTATACAGGTTTGGAAGAACGCGTTGTAGTCTATAAACGTTCTCCTGAATCATTCTCTCATGAGTTGTCTTAATATTAACTTTAAGCGTTTTATACGCACTAAATCTAAATAGTGTATGAGGCAGAACAGTACGTCAGAAGTGTATATTATCATATTTTCAATAATAATGTCCCCTTTTTTTCCCCTACCTTCCAATAGTCGACGTTTGTTCTCTATCCACGTTCTCGCTCCACATAACAATGCACTTTTTGTGTTTGACTTAAACAGTTTCAGTTTTGCTCATCTTGATATTTTCGTTCATGCCATAAGATTTGGAAGATCTTGCATTATTATTCTAAACTAAAATGTTGTCATTATTCTTCTGGTTATATCTTCTTTACCCTATCATTCTATATTTACTACAGCTTCTAAGTAACAAAACACCTTAACTTCCTTTGTTTATTCCTCTACTATATTAACTGTTATCTTGGTTAACTTCTTTCAGAAGCATTCTTACAGGTAACACTCCGATTACGACACGTAACAACCCTAGAAGTTACTCGAGCTAATACAGTAAGCTGAAAAAAAACGGCTTGCTCGCGCCAGTCAAAATAATTGTGCCTGGAGAGATAAGGAGACAAATTCGTAGGTAATTTTTGTGGGCGCCCAAGTCTGGGGTGGAATTGTATAGTGGGAAATTTCACCTAGAAAATGTCCCCTCTGCGATGAAAAGTGTTAGCTCAGCTCTAAGATATGACTTAACTTGCGGTATTTTTGAAGAATACGCGTAATTACATTTGGATTCACACATAAAATCAATCACACCGCAAATTTAAGAACTACGAGAATTGTTCAATAGAAAAATGTTTCGACCATGTAGGCATGGATTGATCATCATGGCACTCGAATGCAGTTAATGAAACTGATTATTGACGTATTAGTGAAATGTCTGTAAAATTTCTTTTCGATTGCGTCTATGTGTACATTTTTATAAAGCTCGGAAATTGCGTTTACTATAGAAAATTCGTCCAAATAGATAATATGCTTACTTTTATTCAATTTTTCGCCGCCGATGGACGTCAAAGCTGTCTATGGTAACTTTAGTGTTATACTCATTTCGCGGTAGTTTAATGGTGCTGAAAATTTTAACAAGGAACAGAATCGACTAAAGACTTGGCTCATCCAGGGCATGTTCAAGTTGCAATTTCAGATAAAAGTGTGAGGCGTTTGGAAGCTGCTTTACCTGCAAGATAGACACATTAAAGTCAGATAACTATCATCAAAGATAAGCATCAGTATAGGAAGTGCTCATTTCATTATTCATACTCTTATCACAAATTCCAAGTCTTTGGTCCATTGAAACAATCACTAAAGGGGCAGCGATTCACTTC
>OW679196.1:33437319-33511664 GCA_940337035.1 Agriotes lineatus | reverse complement strand
TTTATACTCTTATCACAAATTTCATGTCTTCGGTCCGTTGAAACAATCACTAAAGGGACAGCGTTTACTTCGGACGCTGAAATGTAGACTGCCATTAGATAATTAATAGTTTCGTCAACAGCAGGAATAATTTTACCAGTAGAGAATCTGGAGATTAGTACAACAGTGGGACTCATACCTTAATGTTAATAGAGATTTTGTTTTAAGTCGAGTTAATAGAAACTATGCTACAGCGTATAAACGTCTATTAAACAATCCTCGTATATCAAAATAACATTAATAAAAATGTATCTCTTACCGGGTACAGCTGTAAGTATATCTAATAATCGCAGCCAATCAAAATTTCGGCGTGCTCGTAAAGTCAAGTCGCCATAAAAAAGCCTAACAGGTGTTCTCCTGCAAGAATTTTTTTTTAATAAACTGGCGACAAGTCATCACTGAGCGCTTAATACATTAGTACAATTCTAACAGAAATATACCCCAAAATTTGTCGATAACATAGATTATTTAACTAAATACATACACAAAATTAGAGGCAATTCACACATGTGATACTTAATTAAAAAATAGGTTCAATTTAGATTAATGCCACTTCAAGAACGTCAACGGGCGGATTTGTCGTCGTTCTACATGCTGGTACCGAGAGGTTTTTTAAGGGTGCATCGGGATAGAGTATCGATATACAGAAAAGTTTCTTCACGATTGATGGCGTGGGACAGTTACGGGATTTTACGAAGAGGTCGGACCGCACTTACCACAGGTTGGTTTGCGTTAGGACGCTACGGTAGTAAAGCTCCCGTTTGTCCGCAGCTAGCTCGCGGGAGGGTGTGGTTTACGTTACTGATGAAGTAAGGTCCTGTCTTAGGACAGTAAAAATTGTGAGAAAATGCCAAGGCGTAATCCTGAAATTCAACCATTAGCTGGATGAATCTACTTCGTTCACGGCTGAGTAGCGGGTCTGGTACAAAATAGTTACTTGGGGGCTTTACTGCTTGTCAACTAAGGATCTAATTGCTTTAGCTACCAAAATTCAACTTTTCTTTACAATCTGTTAAGAATTGTCATCTCAATAATTAAAACCAACTTTTGTATTTCTACTGCTTAAAAAACTGGCACTTTTACTCAAAGAAACTAACCCTTTAGGTGACTGAGGTTGCAAATCAGACAATATATTGTTATGATACATGATACAGGAAGCTTAATCATATTAAAGAAATATAAAAAAAATTAACTAATAAATTTGAACAGTTACAATAATTAAATCTTAATGGATATAAAATTTTAGATTTCAATGAAGAAAGTAATAGAAACAGAGCTCTTGTTGCGTTATTCATTGTGATTCATTAAATACTGGTAGGCTAATTTGAATGTATTGAAATTAATAGTTGGATATAATAAAATCAAACCAAGGTTACATTGACAATTGTGTTTGTTAAGCAAATTTTGTATTAGTATTATTAAAAAAATAACTAAAATAGTATGCATAAATAATCGTTACTATTAGATATAAAAATTTGTTTAAAACAGTTACGTAAATAGAACTCAAGAAAACAGATGTAATGTAAAATTTGGCTAAACCAATATTGAAAATAAAACGAATTTCTGCTTGATTTTTATATAATTTGATATGGTAATATGAAGTGGTGAATGAGAAGTTATTAATACAGTTATTTGACTATTGGAATACAAGAAATAATAATAGTTGATGGAGATTGGATTTATTGGTACAAGCGACATATAAGAAGAGGTAATTTTACAATAATTATTAATTAAATTGATGCATGGTGCTTGAGACGTCTGAGTATCTGAAAATAAATGGGACAAAGTTATAATTGGAATCAATCAAAGGAGACAAACTTACCAGGACAAAAGATCGTGTGACGAGGATATCTAGGGGTTGCTGATAGCTGTGATGGTTGTATCCAGAAAGAGCAGTAGCAGCTAGGAGGATCAGGAACTTACAGCAGAGACCAGGACGGAAGAAAGGAGCCGGGTAGTTGTTTGGTTTTGACGGAGCCGGTAGCATATTGACAGGGCTTGAATCTGTGGTGAAGACATCCAGGAGGAGTAATAGCTGTGATGGTTGTATCCAGAAAGAGCAGTAGCAGCTAGGAGGATCAGGAACTTACAGCAGAAACAAGGACGGAAGAAAGGAGCCGGGTAGTTGTTTGGTTTTGACGGAGCCGGTAGCATATTGACAGGGCTTAGATTTGTGGTGAAGACATCCAGGAGGAGTAATAGCTGTGATGGTTGTATCCAGAAAGAGCAGTAGCAGCTAGGAGGAACAGTGATATCTAGAACGAGTCAGGACTGGATTTTGGAGCCGACGTCAGTTTGAAAGGTCAAAAAAGGGGTTTGCTGTTGCTGAATGCTGTGGTTTGTTCGAGACGGAATACAGTGGTGAGTGTTGTTTTTGGTGAGGACATAAGCAACTAATACAAATTTGTTAATGTAAGTTAATAAATAAATGTTGAATAACTATCAATTTTGAAAGCAAGTGACATAAACTGAGGTTAATAATTACATAACGTATTTGAATGGTAGTGAATGTCAATGTGAGATACATTTGTCAGTACACCTTGTTGAATTAATTTGAAAGTCAAGTTTGACATTTAACGTCATTGATAGTCAGAGAATTTAAGGTCAAAATTTTTAATGCTTCAAAAAGTAGCAGACTAGATTTGATGAACCCAGCCCTGAAAAATAAGAGTTCTCGATAAAAAAGTAAATACCATTGTGATATTTAATTAATTCAAAGAGTCAAGGCATAGTTTACTTGGTAAGCTATAACATAATTAATGGTTGATTATCTAACGAAATACATGCTTGGCATTTAAAAGGTGTGTCATAGCAATATAGTGTATACAAATGCTCAACGCATAAAACAATTTATAAAATTTGAAACTCGAGTAAACAACAAGGCAAAAGTATATCAAATAGCGAGAGCCCCTTGTAAATAGAGAGAAGAAAGCTCGACTCAAAATAGTTAATCTCAAGTGTACAAATTAAAACCACAAACCTCGAGTATACAACGTCGAGCTTCCGTTGCACAAAGAACAAACCTTATTCAACATCTAATAATACATACACATACCGGTGTTACGAATATACATTAAATTATGCTAAAAGAGAAATACAAAGTTAAAAACAACGTTTAATGACGTTAAGCCAAGTTAGTTACTAGTTCAGTGTTACTTCTTAATTTAAGCGCGCCACTGGGGAAACTCGCTCACAACGTTGGTAAAGCACTGTTAAGAATATTACAAATATCTTTAGCTGGGAAAGTTGACCAGCAAGGAGGGAATAGTCGTAGCAGCTTTACCATGCAGCTAATTTTTAACGGTTTCTAAAACTTTCGCAAGGTGCAAACGCGAGTAGTGAACACCCCTCCCCGTTTACAATTTTTGGAGCGGTTCTATAAACACAAAACGTTGTTAAGCCCCGTGTTTATAAGAGATTACGCCACTGTATAGATCCGCCGAAGCGGGTACATAGCACTCACGTACGCAATATTAATTAACTTAGGATTAGCGAGATTTAAATCCGAAATTTGTATCCGTCTCAAAAGGCTAGCAGCCAACTAAAATCAGTGACGCTATACTAATCGCATACACTTCCAACAGCGACCTGCATAATTTTTACGAACACCTGGGCCAAGTTTTCGCTCACAAATTCGCGTTTGCTCTGCTTCGGTTGCCAGCACACAAGTCCGGCACTTCAATCGGTATGCGACTTGCATAATTTAGAGTTTCGCGTCGCAGGCAGCACATCTTGCCTCTTTTTAGTCTTGGGCAGCTCGTCCTCGTCTTTGCGCTCAAACCTTGGCTCGCCTATACCCCACTCCACATCCATGAGTAACTTTGCGTTTTGTCAACTCTTTCTATACTCGATGTACACTTTCACAACATGAAACATTTTGAAATGAGCTCCAGTTCGTGTGATTCGGTTACGAAACGTTTACGCGGCAATATAACTCGGGGAATTTTGACCGACATGTCGCAACTTGTTCATGAGTTAAGCCTTTAAATTAAATTTTTTCATGCAATAAGAAGCAAGGCAGTGTATAAACATCCCGGCGATGAGTTAATCGGAACACTAGAAGTCAGAAAAAATAAACAGACCGTGGCACAACTGTACCCTCGCATAAAGCAGAACAGAAAAGCGTCACACGATTCTCCACAGGAATGTACACGCTAGCTTGCTTCGTCAAATTAGTTGGTGGTTCACAGTGGCGAACTTGCGCAATATGCTCGAAAACAAAAGCATTTAAAATTGAAAATTAACATAACAGGCGGGACGATACAAAACACCGTAAAATATATTCGATCCGGGACGAGATTAACTTCTACGACACTCAACGAAGCGAATTCCCAAATTAGCAGACTATGCTTTGGGAGTTTGGGGTATCCAACAATTTGGCCGGTAAGGCTTTTCAAACAGCTAGATTTATGGAATTACTCAAAGTTACACAACCTTCTTGGTTGACGACAGCTGAACTACTAAAACATCGTACCTCGTACCCGCACTAGGTTCCACACAACGTACTACGGATCCCTTTTCCGTGTGCATAACAGCAGTGGCGGCGTCAATTTTCTAACTAACGTAACAGTTTTTGTTTTCTTTGCAGTTTATGGTACACCTTATCTGCTTTGGATATGATGTTTTCTTTTCTATGATTAGGTATATATCGCCTGCAAACCAACATGTTAATTATTTTAAGATTCATGCAAGGTTAATGAGCAGTCACTAGTAATTATGTTCACACCACAATTACTATTATAGTCCAGTCATTAGATACTTTTTTGGTTGCAAAAGGTTGCGGAGTTTTGAAACTTGGCACGATTGTCTGCTTGATGGTCCTAAGTATGACCCTAAGTATGCGACCTCAAGCGACTGCCGCTCGCACCGCCGTCTTAAAAAAAATGGCGGCCAAAATCAGTTTTTGGCATATAACTCGGCTCTTGTAGGTTTTGGGGAAAAAATTGCCATGAAAATTTTAAAAGAATAACATTTGCTACAAATCGTTTCTATAATTTTTTTGTCAGACTAATACTTTCTGAGTTACAGGGCCGAAAAATAGGGCAAATTTTTAAAAATCTCGGTATCTGGATCTTTTTACCAATTATGTATAAATTAGCCTACCTAAAGCAGGTTAGCGCAGTAAAGTAATAAAAACATAGGCTATCAACTCGTTTCCACACCACCCAGGAGGTAGAGTTGCGCGGGGCATTTTTTTTAACGTGGTATCCCCAGTAGGCCTAATCCAAACCCAAAACTTACAAGCACGCTTTCTGCCGTTTTGTATTATGGGATGTGCCTGGTTTATTATATACGCTATCTCTCAAATCTTGCTCGTCTCCCGTCCCCTACAAAACCCACTCCAACGAATCAAAGTCGTCATCAGACTCGTTTGGGTCTTTGGGATTGGAATCCACTACCAAATCAGGAATGTTTTCACATGTTGTCCCGTTGCAATGTAGACACAGCACTAAGCATTTTAAACCTGTTTTCAGACATCCACACGCTCCTGCACAGCCTTTCTTACATTTACAGGATATTGATTTTAAAATGGCGTTACGGGTTTCTTCTGACGTAGCCCGAACAGCATCAAGCCCGTTCCTCATTTTCTTCCAGACATATTGCTCTGAATCTTTTTCTCTGCCACGACACATCGCAACTTGTTGATACACTCGCAGACAATGCTGCCTTGCAGCATCTCTTGTAGGTGGCAGGGACGCAAGATTAGATTAGTTCTTGGACACAGACTTCGTAAAATGCTGGTAGCGAAGCAAATCCAATGTGTCCTTTTCAAACCATCCGGCATATTGCTATAGCCTCAAGCAACGAGTCGTTTGTATCCATGAGACTGAGGAACTTCAATTTCCCTTGGTTAAAAATGGCAGAGGTTGTGTCACAACCACTGATTGCATGTACTCGTAAAAGCAAAATGTTCTTCGAAACAGCTTCCTTGTATTTCAGGCTCTTCGTCGAATACGGCGTTTCCGCAACTTTCTCTCTCTATAGTTTTAGCAAAAAATTGTTTTCCTGATCTCCCGCCTTTGCAGTTAGAAGAACCAACAAATCTATATCTTCTCCCACAACGAAAACACGAGTAAAAGACGATGACATGTCGATGGCTGTCTGAATGATGAGCACATCCGCATCTTCTACTGCCTGCTTTGCTGTGTAATTGTGTTCTTCAAACTTCGTAATTAACATGGAAATTAAATTCCTTTTATTAGTATCGCTCGCAAGAATTTTTCTTGCGAAACAGGTGCAATCATCGCTTTATCGAAAATTACATCACTGGACACATGTGCTCTGGAGCGTCGATATATTTCGGCGCTTCTCGTATTGACCCACGGTTCAAAATATATAGAAACACTGCTATTAACTAAATGTCGGTCACATGTCGACTTCGCACATCCACAGTTGCAAACATACTTAAGCTTTTTTAAGTTTGTCAACACACAAATAATTACATTTCACTGGAAGACATTGCCGGGACAGTCTTATATAAAGAAATTATCCTGGTATTACTCTACCTTTAATAGTACCACCAATCATATACAGACAACAGACACAGTGCATATATCACTGTATAAACAGTTATATAATAGATTAGATTACTTTAGGTAGACTAGTTTGGAGTTAATTGGTAAAAAGTATCATGCAAATGCCGCTTTTACGAGATTTTACAGAGTTTTTCCTACTGTTCGGCCCTGTAACTCGAAAATATTAGTCTGTCAAAAAAAAATTGTAAAATAAATTTTGTAGAAAATTTGATCCCCTTCAACTTTTTATGGAACATTTTTTCTAAAACCTACAGGAACCGAGTTATATGCGAAAAACTAATTTTGGACGCCATTTTTCCAAGATGGTGGCGCTAGCGGCGGTCGCATGAGGTCGCATGTTAAGAACCTCCAAGTCTTCACTTCTGTTAAGTTTCAAAACTTCGCAACCTTTTGCACCAAAACACTATTATTATGGATTTAATGACTGGACTATTAGGAACAGTGCCGGTGACGACATACAAAATATTTGACTATTTTGAAAGTATTTATTTCATCCGTAAGCTTGCTTTCGTATTCAATTCTGATATATTTATGGCGATGGAATGTTTCTATACTATTTTTGACACCTTTTTCCGGTTGAATGGATCCAAACCGTGCTTAAAGTCCAGGAAATTAACGTATTGAGGTGGAGTGATGCCTTGTATTAATAAAGGGTTTAATTAGAATGTGAATAATTAAATAGAGAAATCACCACAATGCTCGGGTTACTTTTATTGTATAAAACTTTGCCTGTCAGTATTTTAGGCTAATCAGAATGAAATGTATTGATTATACTCTAATAAAATGGTTAATTGTTCCTTTCTATATTTTATTGAACTACAATAATAATCTGGGTTAGCTCCGGCAAAACACAAAACTACTTCTCTCAGGTTGGGTTTAGATCTGAGTTTTATTTGAAATTTTGTTTAGAATATTTGACTCAGCGTAGCTCATATACGCAATTTTAGTACAAAAACTCTACTAGATTCGGTTACTCTTAACCACACAAACTTGACATTTACTAGAGAAAGTCGTTAGTGTATATACCGTGTATTTAAAGATTTAAAAGTGAAATTCTGCAAGGAAACGTCAGGTAAATTGAAGCAAACTCCAGCCTAGCAACAACTAATTCGATTTTGTTTCAGGAATGATGTCAAACGACGCCAGCTGCTCTTTTGTTCTGTACTTGCAGTGATGACTTCAATTTTCTGGTAAAACCGCAATTTCTACTGACGCCATTCAAATTACTCAAACTGAGACGAATCTGGACGCTTGGCAATACGATGGCTCTCCTCCGCAATGTCTATTCTTAGAAATTACTAGCTTTCCCGGCTCTCAAACACTCAAAAACATGCCACTCCTACCTTTTAAATTCTAGCCGATTTGAGCTCGAAGAGTGCTAGGTGACGCCGACGGCTTTATGCGCTTGAAGTCGCTTCCCTGGCAGCAAATCTGGTTCAGGATGCTCGTTCACACCTCCCTAAGCCGTTGGAATTGCGAAATCTGGCTTCTGCAGCTCAAATGGTCCGCTGTCGACGTTCGGAATACTCAGGTGTCCACTGCCGTTGTTCAGCCGAAGTCGGTTTGCACAAATTTATAATTTTTGTGTCTCAGAAACTTCTGCAAACACTACCACAGATACCTGGTAATTGGTATAAGTAAATGGTATAATTTTTAACTTAGTAAAACACTTTTTATTATATTAAAACATTAATTAAATGGAGCACAAGTTTGCCCCAAACTAGTCAATTTACAGCAATTGTTCTTATTTTTGACAAAGCAGCATCGCGTTGCTTAGTAACCGCGATCTGTAATTGTTTATAGGAAATAAGTTTTAGTTACAATTTTACATCAAGGAATCAAATTTGATAACATATTTCTTAAATCTAAAAATTGTCTTTATTTTTTATATCTAAAAATTGTTCTTTCTCGTCACATAAATGTTTTTATAATCACTGCTCTGCTATAATCACTTAGTTTTTACAAAGCACTGGCACTTGAGTTCAATTTTAAACACGTCACTGGATTTTCTTCAATTCAGTTGCCCTCGTTCTCTATTGCACTTTGCAAATCTTATCTTATCTTGCTTGGATTTCGATCTACCTTTCAGATTGCTTGCTTTTCACTGGCCGGTACGTTTATTAATAACTCTACGCTCATATTATGCACATAACCAACCCTTTGTATCATTTAATTTAAATTGGTCTGGCTTCAAATATGCTCAAACCTATCAAATTACTTACATTATATTAGCCATCCTAAATCTTTCTTTTACTCAAACTTCAAATTCAATCCCTCTGAAATCTGTTTTGCTTATGCTTGCCTTTATCCCTCTAATTATACTTCTTGCATCTCATTTCCAATGCATTTAATAACTTCAACTACTGTTCAATATTTCAACTCTGTGCTTTAATTGACTTTTTTTAATATTTCTCTTTGCATACAGAGATAAATTGTGAGCTTAAAACCATCTCAGTGTATATCTCCTTCTTAAAGTGCATATCTGCAATGCAAAATCTTTGTAGTCGAAAGCCGATTTGGTTTTCCATCAACTTTTCATTTATTGCATCTCTCATTCCCTATAACATAAACTTCGTCATTATCTCGCTCACCATGTATAGTATGATGATTAGTCTCCAATTTTTGAGTTGTCCAAACTTTTAGTACTCGTTCTTCTAACCAGATTTTATTCAACAGAATAGGCACTGTTTGTACTCAAATTTCCGTGTCCAATTTTATCAATTCAGCTGTAATATTGTCAATTCCAGATCCTGTATCATTCGTTGTCTTACAGCTTTTTCTATTTCCTCTTTACTGAATTCGTCCTCATTAATGTTTAATGTGTCATTTATTGGGATCCATGTTTTTCCTTCTAGATTTCTATGAAATGTTTAATTCACCTCCTTTTTAATTTTTTTGGTTTTTATATAATATATATTTTTTTCTTTTTACAATTCTTAGTTGTTTGTGTCTATTTCCCGTAAATTCTCCTATTACGTCGTAGAATCATAAAACAAAAACAGTAAAGAGGTTCAGTCTTAAGGAGTAACACGCAAAAACTGTTAAATGGGTTCCCTTAATATACATTTGCAAAATGATTCTATGATAAATTAAACATGAGTTTAAGGTCACTACATCAACTTCGTAGGGTAACGTGATTGTGTAACCTTAATCAGCTTATTTCGTTTGAGGTTAATGTGGTAATCCAAAATCTAGTCATTATATTATGGCAAAATCCTCTTATTAGAACGGAAACGTGAGAAAAGGTGGCTGCTCATGCATCACTTAATCTCTTTTAAGATTAATGTACATCAAATAATTTTTCGCTGTTGCCAAATACTAAGCTCATGATAAAGTCATATTACAAACTATACCGCCGCAATGGCAATGCTAGCGCATTTAGATTTGATGATCCGACAACACTGTTGAATCAACAAGAGCTAGAAATCTGTAAAACTGTTCTGGTTCCCAACAGGTTTCGTTTCTAAGCCGTTGGAAAGACAGCCACAACTTTGGTGACCTCCAGTAAACGGCTCTTTATCGCATATACGGCAAAGATTTCTGTAGCTGAGCCTCTTGTCATTATGTACTCTATGGTAGAACGCCTTTTTATCATGTTTCGTTGCTTCGTTATTTTTCTGCATGTATTGATTAAGAAGTTGTTAATTTCTATCATTGCCTCGTGTCTTTAACATGTTCGCCTTTATATTTCTTTCTTCCATTTCTCTGTTGTTAACCATGGTTTATCTTTTCTTCTGTTTTTTTCATGAACTTCTGTGGCTGAATTATTATTGCTTAGTTATAGTATGTATATTCGTTCTTATTCTGCTATTCCTATTTCAGTTCTCACTTTTCTCTGAAATATTCCGATTTCTTTTGGGTTCTCCTCTAATCTTTACATATACAGTTTTTCCTTCTCTCGTTGGGTGTTCCATTGGTTTTCAGGTTAAGTCTTAATTTTGCTCTGTTCAAGTCATGATCCAATCCAACGCCCATCTCATGGCTCTTATTTGAATTTGAAGTAAGGGCCTCCATTTTTTCTCTATCATAAGACGGTCTATTTCATATTTCACTATTCCCCCCTGGTGCTGCCCATGTTGTTTTATGTATGGTTGCTTATAAATAATGTTTCACCAATCATGAAGCTATTTAGTGTGCAAAATTTCAATCATATTTCACCAGTATTGTTAATACTGCCTAGACCATGTTTTTCCATTATCGTTTCTCTTGCCTCAGTGTTTCACTTTCAACTGTAGCATTTCAATTCCTTACTATTTATTGCTTTTATCTCGCATTTGGTTTGTATTAATGTTCTGCATTATAGATTGAGCTTGTTCGTAATAATCGTCTTTCTAACGGGCTCGACTTAGTTCGCCTGACTTTTTTTAGACTATCATTTCAACACACCGCCGATCTGTAAATCTGCATTTGTCGTTGTGTGCTTTTATATATTTATAACCAATTGTAAGTGCGCCACTAGAAATTTTAAACGCTCGCTAATGCCTTTTGTGGATACCGCGCTAATATTTGTGTGCGCTCGCCGCGTAAAAGTGCCGAAATCGGTCTGGTTTTGCACAGAACGGCGGAAGACCTGCGCTGGTCGAGTGAAGGCGCTCCGTTTGTGGACACAAGGCAACGCCATGAAAAATCGTTTTAAAGCCCGAAAATTTTCTGAGCAGTAAATTATTGAAATAGCAGCTGTTTAGCTACACACAGATGCGAAAGTCCGAACACATTGTGATTTGCCGATTTGGTGGTCACGAAACGACAAAATAAGCTTCTACTTCATTAGGTGACGCAATTATAAATCCATTGCCGTGGAGAACTGTGAGTGCCCAGTCTAGATATTATGCAACTGGCATTCGTTAGTTATCACTTAAGATAGGTTTAATACTATATTTAGACATTGAAGAGTCGTCATCGAGGCCAGTATCAAGTGAGTTATTAAGCGCCAAAGAGCGTAAACGCGCGCTCTTGTATTCGGTGCGCACTGCGCTTGAGCATGAACGCAATGGAAATAGCTATCGCCGGCATAAGTACATGTTTTGTGTATAGATGGAAATTATTGTTCGTTCTAGAACGTAGTAGTAGCAACAGTTTTTTGGTGGGTGCTTTATTACGATTATCCGTATAAATACACTAGGATTATTTAGCATTGTTTCTTTTACAGAAAATAGATTTATATTGTTGCTCATTGGTGTGTAATCAAATTGGCTTTTATATGAGTAGAATTTTGGAGGTAATATTTTCAGTCCAGGTCAATTGCCGAGTTCATTTCGACTGGGTTTCCATTGCACACGAACTGAGGTACCTAAGCAGAATAAGAGAGGGCAAAATTTATTTACATAAATGTAGGAGCCAAAACTGATCATAACAACTTGCCGCCCAACGGCGGCACATCCTAAAACCGCTTGTAATTCTTGCTTTTTTTCTATTTTGCTTTCATACACGTTGCTACTTCGTAATTAATTGATAAATCTATTGTGTATTATTCTCCGTCTACTAGTAATATGTTATATGTGAGATTCTGTCTGTACCCGTTCTTACTTGCACTTTTCAAGTGTTGCCGTAAAATATTTTCCTTCTTTATGTACTTTTTTTGGATAATCTTCATTAAACCATATATTTTCCTTTTAAGATGTTATGCTGCCGCAATTTTTCAACTTTTATATTCAGTGTTACCATCGTTATCAGCACAGGTCTGATTTTTACACGTCCAATGTCCACCAACCCTATATACCTGATTGGGCAATTACTACCTCTTCTCAAAACTAAAGAGATCGTTGAAAGCAACGAAATTTTCCACAAACGAAGAGGGTAGAGCTGTCGGAGAAGAAGGGTTTACAGAACAAGAACATTATTTTTTTCTAAGGTCATCATTAGTTATTAATGTTCTCTCATACTACGTAAAAACCCTTTTCCTAGAAGTTTGATTTCGTGACTTACACAGTAATTGAAAATTGAGTGTTAAATACGACTACTATTATGTGAATATTTAACGTATTTTGCTTTACAGCATCGTTTGTATGAACCATATAACTACGTTAAGCTCAATTCACGGCAGTAACAACGTGGCCACCAGGGCCGTAACTAGGTATAGACCGAGAAGGCCCCCGCCTGCAGGCGCAAGCGGCAAGGGGCGCCAAATGGCACTGAAAAAAAAATCAGTCGTACTAATAAAAACATATAAACAAGTAGCCAATTTTACGAATAAATTAATTTGTAATATTAACGATTTTAGTCCAAATAATGCTAATTATAATAATACGAATTGGGCCCAATCTGGTCGATACATTACATTGCTTTGTGCAATTTTATATCGATCAGATTTTAACAGCGTTTATTTTATAGTTCTCACCTATATCAATCAAAACATTATAAGTATCAGCTTGTTAGCCCACCGCATAGGTTGTGTTAAGTCATTTTGCTATTTCAGATGCTTAATTGCATTTCACGCCGTTAGTTAGGTCATTTTGGTATTTTGAATAGCCGCCTAAGCTTAGAGCAGCGCGCCCGTATGCTAAGCCCTTTTAGCTCTTTATTTGGCTCCATCGCCTAATTCCAGAATCACGATTTCGCACATAGTTAGCCTAAAAAGCAGTATTTGTCGTCGGTTGGAGCTCTCCTCTGATGGCGTTTTTCTGAATTCTGAATAGCACGCTGTGGCGGCGTGATACCAGCGTGGCCCGCATTGGTTTGTTTCATTTAGCACGCGGTGGCGGCGTGATACCAGCGTGGCCCGCATTGGTTGGTTTCATTTCATCGCCTTGCGATTCGCTGTGGTTTAGTCACGTGGGGGGACGCGGTCAAGGTGACCTTTTGCCAACGCTTCCCTCGTGGCATTCAGCCGAGAGCCGTCGTTAAAACAAGAGGTCGGATAGTGTATGTGAGTTCGTGCGGCGCTCCCGCCATTATGGCGGGGGCGTCAGTCGTTTTCCCGTCGGGTGCTGCTTCAGCAGTTATGTTGCGGGCGTTTTCGCCTTGAAGGGAGTCTTCCAGAGCCCGTGGCAGAGAGCGCTTGTGTGTGGTGGTGGTGATTCGAAATTTGTCGAGTGATCTTCGGCGTAACGTGGGTGTTTTGGAGCCCAGTTCCTGCTACTATTAGTGAGGGGTCGTGCCCCCTTCATCTCGGCCTACGAGGATTTGGTTCAGCAGAACGAGTGAGGCCCCCATCATTTTCGTCGTCCCGTTGTACGCGTCTTGACGCGTCTCCCGTCGCCATTGAGGCGGTTATGCATTCACCCCCTTTCGCCGTTGTAACACCGAAGGTACCTACCACCTACGATTGCAGCTCGTCGCAACTCAGCTGTACCAGGCTCCCTCGCCGCCCACGCATTAAGGTATGTGCCTTTAACCTGATTACCGCTGTGAACGCGAGTGTTACTCATTACTACTCATTACTACGCTAGTGCATTCATTCAGACTGCAGACAGTTCAGGCCGTGAAGGCTAATGTAAATCGTCGCTGCCCTTGCATAAGGCAATGTGTATCTTTGTACCTATTATTGCTGTTCACTAATGTTCAACATCTGTCGTTAAGCTTAGAGCGCGCGTGCCAGCTGGTGCCCTTAATTATAGAGTAAGGTTAGATACAGGGCGACGCATTCTGCTACCCCATTGTAACACGAAGTGAAATATATGATTGGTTAGTTAAGGGAACTATTGTTTGTTTCGGTTTGTGCATGTTCTGTTACAGATAGACGCCCCTTTATTGTACGAATTATTGTACGACGGAACGAGGAAGCTGTGAGCGTGCAGGTGAGTGAGACAGCTGCGTAGTCGTGGTCGGATGGACACCTAATCACAATCCTTGCTTAAGGCAATCCCGATGTTGTTGTTTGACCTTGCAACTCTTGAATAATCTTATTGGCGGAGTATTTTTGCATGCTTCGCTCCCGTCTAACCGTCCAGGCCCGGTTAGCCGGGTTACGACAGGCTTGGTGGCGCCCTCATAATTTCGACATACCCTGTATATATTATGCCACAACGCGCTTGCCCAGAACGTATCGTGTGACTCACGCCCGACTCCCTGAGCGTTCCAGCCGTGGCCTATTAGCCTATTTCGAACCGATCTCAGGGCAAGTGTGTCATGTTTTCAGGACTGGTTCCGTGGTGCGATGCTCACCTTGGGTGGGTGTCGTAAAGTCCTTTTTATACCGTAACAGGCTAATTTTGGCGGCCCAATCGCGTGGGGCTTGTTGTTTGTTGTTGTTGTTGGACGGTAGTAGTCTCGTTAAGCCCACCCGTCGTACGTCTTAATTTTGGCTATTCCAACGTCTGAGGCCTTGTATGTTTGTTTTTCTTATTAAGCCACCCGTTGTGCCTTGATTTTGGCTATTCCAACGTTTGGAGCCTATTGGTGCACGACAACGCTCGACCTCATTTTGGGGTTTTCTTTTTTTGCGCTGTGTGTCTTAATTTTGGCGCGACAACGTGGGACGTTGATGTTCATTGTTGTCTGTTATCGTTTCGTTTTTTTCGTCATGTCGAAGTGGTATGGACTGGTAAACCGTTTTTTTTTTCTTAGTAGAATATTTTACCGAGCTTCTTTTCTTGTTCTCTATTTGTCTTTTCCTGTTTTCTTCTGTTTTCTATATGTCTTTTCTTGTCTTTCCCTGTTCTTAGTTTATTTTCATTAGTTTTCTTGACCGTGTATATGTTTTTTTTCTTAGTTGTCATTTGTCTTTACGTTTCTTTTCTTGTTTTCTATATGTTTTTTCTTGTCTTTTCTTATTTTCTATTTGTAGTTTTGTGTTTTCTTGTTGTTTATCGCCTTTTTGAGTTTTCCTTTTGTGTTTTTCCATGTCTTTTCATATTTTGAGTATCTTTTTCGTCATTTTTACCGTCGTTTCTTGTTTTTCTTAGCCAGTTCATACTACCGAGATCTCTTGTTGCATTTAGTGCAGATTTTATCCCGTATTAGTCGGATTTAGTACCAGATGTTGTTGAGTGAAGGTACCGACCTTGTTTTTTTTAAGTCTTTTCGAAGGCTTAGTTGGGAGTTTCGATTCCCTGTCGTTTACATTGTTTAGCCTTGGGCTAAGTTGACACTTTTGTTGTACCGAACTGACGTTTATCGATTTTGACGTTTACGTTAGCGAGGTTTATCGATTTTGACGTTGATGATTACCGATTTTGACAATTTTTTTTTGCTACCGTTTGGTGTTGTGCCGCGTTGATTTTTGGTGAGCAGGTTGGAATTCATTTTCATCTTCATTACCGTGTTTTGGTTTGTTGATCAGTTGTGGATTGTTGTTGGTGTGCTTGGGGAGATTCGCTCGTGCGGTTATTACGTCCCTCAGGCCATCTTCTTAGTTGGTTTGGTGTAGTTATTTTCGTTGGCCTTTATCTCATTCTCATTATTATCATGTACCGCCCAACCTGGTTTACCGACTTCTTCGTGGACACCCCTAACAGTCATAGTAGTGTTTTGTACACTTTCCGTTAGCATTTAACGAGTCTTTACCGCTGGTCGGAATGCTTCGTATTTGTTGACGTTTTGTTGTCATTTACCGTACCCTTTTTGTCTGATGACGTCATGTTGTCAAGTATCGTGTTCTTTGTGAACAGTTTCGTTGAAGCTTCTGAGCTTTGTGTGGCAGTAATGCGCTGCTGTTCGCATGAGGCCTCTTTGGTATTCAAGTTTTCAAGTATTAAGTATTTAAAGATTTTTGACTTTTTTTTTTGTAGTGATGCCCTGTTGTGTTCGTGGCCTAGCGCTCTTTTACCGTACCGTTGGCCGTCGCCATTTTCAACCACCTATGTGGGATTACATAAAGAGAGCGTGTTTCTGGTCATTTTGTTTCGTGCGGACCCTGTCGTCGTAAGGTAGTCCCTTTGGGCCGCATGGAGTTCTGAAAAGGATTTATTGGGCATGCGTCATCGAACGCCTACACCCTTGGAGACTTGGTTCGTCCGGATTTTCTTTTGGTGTTCGGTGTTGGAGTCACTTTCGAGCTCGCGCTTTGCGGTTTAATAGTCGACTTGGCTCCGGCATCGGCATCGATTGAGGATTTCGGTGGACTGAGTTTTTCCTATTCCTGATTATGACTATTTTTGACAGTTTCTGTCACAACCATTTTCCCTTTTTGGTGGTTCATCCTCTTCTCTTAGGTACTCATACCAGTTGTGGGATCCACACAATGCGCCGATCTCGTGACGCGCAGCGTGCCCTCTTCAGGTAACCCTTGGGTGGGACTTTGGACTTCCATTTCTATACCCCCCACCCCTCCCTGTGTTCTTTTGGAACGGTTGGTCGGAAGTGTCCACAGGTGTAAGACTTGTTTGTACCCGATTTTGACACAAATTTTCGTATTTTCTACTGGCGTATCCAGTCTTTCTTCTCCCTCTTCTCTCTTCCCTCCTGTCGTACCCTATCTGGTGGCCGGTGTGCGTAATTCCTTTGGGGGTACAGCTATCGTATCAGCGTTTCCGGCCGTTTGAGTTCTCGTGGCGCCGCAGCCAAAATGCCTCCTTGTTTTATAAGAGACTTCGGGGAACTCTCTTTCAAGTAAGGGGAGTGTTAAGTCATTTTGCTATTTCAGATGCTTAATTGCATTTCACGCCGTTAGTTAGGTCATTTTGGTATTTTGAATAGCCGCCTAAGCTTAGAGCAGCGCGCCCGTATGCTAAGCCCTTTTAGCTCTTTATTTGGCTCCATCGCCTAATTCCAGACTCACGATTTCGCACATAGTTAGCCTAAAAAGCAGTATTTGTCGTCGGTTGGAGCTCTCCTCTGATGGCGTTTTTCTGAATTCTGAATAGCACGCTGTGGCGGCGTGATACCAGCGTGGCCCGCATTGGTTTGTTTCATTTAGCACGCGGTGGCGGCGTGATACCAGCGTGGCCCGCATTGGTTGGTTTCATTTCATCGCCTTGCGATTCGCTGTGGTTTAGTCACGTGGGGGGACGCGGTCAAGGTGACCTTTTGCCAACGCTTCCCTCGTGGCATTCAGCCGAGAGCCGTCGTTAAAACAAGAGGTCGGATAGTGTATGTGAGTTCGTGCGGCGCTCCCGCCATTATGGCGGGGGCGTCAGTCGTTTTCCCGTCGGGTGCTGCTTCAGCAGTTATGTTGCGGGCGTTTTCGCCTTGAAGGGAGTCTTCCAGAGCCCGTGGCAGAGAGCGCTTGTGTGTGGTGGTGGTGATTCGAAATTTGTCGAGTGATCTTCGGCGTAACGTGGGTGTTTTGGAGCCCAGTTCCTGCTACTATTAGTGAGGGGTCGTGCCCCCTTCATCTCGGCCTACGAGGATTTGGTTCAGCAGAACGAGTGAGGCCCCCATCATTTTCGTCGTCCCGTTGTACGCGTCTTGACGCGTCTCCCGTCGCCATTGAGGCGGTTATGCATTCACCCCCTTTCGCCGTTGTAACACCGAAGGTACCTACCACCTACGATTGCAGCTCGTCGCAACTCAGCTGTACCAGGCTCCCTCGCCGCCCACGCATTAAGGTATGTGCCTTTAACCTGATTACCGCTGTGAACGCGAGTGTTACTCATTACTACTCATTACTACGCTAGTGCATTCATTCAGACTGCAGACAGTTCAGGCCGTGAAGGCTAATGTAAATCGTCGCTGCCCTTGCATAAGGCAATGTGTATCTTTGTACCTATTATTGCTGTTCACTAATGTTCAACATCTGTCGTTAAGCTTAGAGCGCGCGTGCCAGCTGGTGCCCTTAATTATAGAGTAAGGTTAGATACAGGGCGACGCATTCTGCTACCCCATTGTAACACGAAGTGAAATATATGATTGGTTAGTTAAGGGAACTATTGTTTGTTTCGGTTTGTGCATGTTCTGTTACAGATAGACGCCCCTTTATTGTACGAATTATTGTACGACGGAACGAGGAAGCTGTGAGCGTGCAGGTGAGTGAGACAGCTGCGTAGTCGTGGTCGGATGGACACCTAATCACAATCCTTGCTTAAGGCAATCCCGATGTTGTTGTTTGACCTTGCAACTCTTGAATAATCTTATTGGCGGAGTATTTTTGCATGCTTCGCTCCCGTCTAACCGTCCAGGCCCGGTTAGCCGGGTTACGACAGGCTTGGTGGCGCCCTCATAATTTCGACATACCCTGTATATATTATGCCACAACGCGCTTGCCCAGAACGTATCGTGTGACTCACGCCCGACTCCCTGAGCGTTCCAGCCGTGGCCTATTAGCCTATTTCGAACCGATCTCAGGGCAAGTGTGTCATGTTTTCAGGACTGATTCCGTGGTGTGATGCTCACCTTGGGTGGGTGTCGTAAAGTCCTTTTTATACCGTAACAGTTGCCTTACTCTAATTATAAAAATGATTCCAGTTTTAAAACAATGTAATACAGCAGTGGCGACAAACTAACTTAAATTTTAAACAACTCTTATAGCGGGTCCATTGATTGCACATATTACAATACGTATATATTCACTGCTTTGGGCTCATCGCTGGTACAGTGGCCCATTCCAAGGATCAGCAGAACACTACCGACCGAGTTTGAGAGCTTACTTGTTCCACTACTATCGTATTTTCTCTACAATCATTTTGCAGCTAGAATTTGGTCAATTTAAGACACTTCTGCGACTCTACACGGTGGCAGCTTTTATAAAAAAGAGAATGATCGAAATCAGCCTAATGCAAGGCTCATACTACGTTCCGACAGAAAAAGCTTCACGTTTAAAATATTTTGATTACTACAAAACAGTGTGGCAGTGTGGTTGCGAATACAGAACCTTATTCTACGTTCATATGTTACTACGCATAATAATATGTAATTATTTGTCCCTATAAATAGGTAAAAATTACCTTAATGCTGCTAATAATACGGAAACACTTATAGTAATGCGAATTACAAGAATTTAGCAATTAAAGAAAAACATTGCTGTCATTGGGATTTGAAGTCGCGTTCATTGTTAAATGCATATGCTTATCGTTGCGCTATAAATGACACAGTGGCGTTCCGATTTTGGGAGATATGCGCCCTATCGGTGCCGATGAAATGGTGACGCAGAGACGCAAATACACCATATGTTTATATTTAAGGATTTGTAAAATATTCTACTACCTACATAATAATATGTACTTTTTTAAATTAGAATTGCGTTTTGTAATCTTGTTTTCTGTTCTCATTTTACTTCTGTTGTATTTTTCCTAGCAGCACAACCTGATTGGAGCCATGTTGGCTGCCAATATTGGCAAAATATTGGAATGAAACGCTTTTATATATGGTATTTATATTGGACTCCAATATGTATTCTACATTGGCGATCATTATTTATGCTGTATAGATGACAAATATAGTATTGTTATTTTAACATTTAGTTGTTTATCTTTAAAATGTTGAATAAAAGATATTGGGATTCCTTTTTGAATACCTACCTGTTTGTTTGAATACATTACATCATCTGAAGATACATATAGAAGCCATACAGTGCCATTAGTATTTTTTGTCACATGTATCGTTTTTGTACCGAGGGGCGCAAAAATGTTGGCTTGCCTACAATCAAAGTTTGGCTAGTTACGCCCCTGGTGACCACCATGGCAACCCTCTGCATTACTTTAATATGCCGACTTCCACGTGGGACCAATACGTTACAGTTTAAAATTTTGTATCCCTCAACAACGTAGGGCCAAAATGATTTTTTTCAGTTTGAGGTTTGAGTGATTTATTATTACATGATTTAATAAAAAGCGAAGTTTATAATTTTGCCGATTTAATCATTATATCTTGTGCATTTCATCAGAAAATAACCTGCTAAATATTTTTTAATATTTCTCCAAGCCCGGTGCTAGCGTGCAGGTTCAAACGAAATCATTGCTAAGCTGTTTATTAATAATGTAATAAAAAATCCTCGTATTGAAACCATCGTGACAAATGTAGCAAGCGCTTTTGTTCCCCCAAACTGGCAGAAAATGTAATTGTAACAGATTTTGTCCAGAACTGTTGCATATTTTCACGTGGGCCCGAGGACGAATGAGCGTAGGAGTTGCGTTGTCTTTGCTTTCTGTGAATTAAATTGTACGTTTTTGTCCTAAAATTGTCGGGATAAGCGTAAGCATCCTTTTAGGGGAAGCTTCCTCTCACGCGTCCGGTATCACCAGTAAAAGCGTCATTCATAACTGACATATTTCAATATGTAATTTCCCTGTGCACACTTTCTCATCAACGCGTTCTTGATGCTTTGCCAGTTCTCTTTATAGAGCAAAGAGCAAAGAGCGCTGTGGAGGTTCCCAGCAAAAAGAAATTCCAGACGAAGCTCAAATTGCTGCGCAAGAATTTAGGCCTTTTGCTGTTAATGTTGCATTTTAATTAGATTTCCGTATCTGCATAAAAGTTTTGAAGGCTTTAAATAAACCGAAATTCTGACAACGCTTTAACGCAATGTTGAAGGTAGACATTCCTTTGAAGGGTGTTTTGTGTGGAAACTAAACGTTAAATGCAGCAGGCCCGTATCCAGGAACTTTTGGTGTAAGTGTTCCACAACGTTAAATAAAAATAGTGAAAAATTCAAAGAGTAGGTGATACCTTTTCCTTCCTTTTACATATTTTTTTGTGTTCATTCTTGTTAAACATTAATTAATCTCATTTTAAAATTCCGAAATAGTTCATTTCGTTAACCAGTTCAAGAATGTGCTGCAATAACAAAGCAACATTTCTGGTCTGCACGAAGCACTACGTCTCCGATAAGGTTGCACAACACTATTTAGCAAAATCCGTCTACAAACATGTGAACTAACTGCGGCGTTTTGCTAAATATTGATTTTGTGTTTACCTTTAACGATCAAGGTATGAAATAATATTAGGTTATCAGGTGCTTGTTAATATTTATATGCACTAAGAAAAAAAAATATACAAAAAGAACGCGTTCTATCAATAAATGAGTAGGTATTAATCTTTACCATTTTACTTATTCAGCATCTACAAGGACTTTCCAAGCCATAATTATTTGGTCCCTGAGGCTGGAGATCTCCAATTATTAAAATCCAGCACGAACAACGTCATTAATGCTTGAAATCCAGATTCGTACACTTTGTGGCCCAAACTTTATAATTTTGCTAGCACCCAGCACTGCACCAAGAAAAATTACATATTTACATGATAAGATTAAATTAGAGTTATTGCATCTTCTATAATAATCTGTAATGCCCTTCACAGACACGTCAAAAGCACAAATAAATTGTTCAGCTCGAAGGTCATTTGTACCAAAAGACTAGCAGATTAAATAGATTGGCAATACAATTGCAAAAGGTTGCTACGACAACAACGGGATTTGTTGCAGCATATTGAATTTATCTTAATTACTCTTCTTACATATGATACTGTACATCAAAATATTTCATATCTTTTTCTCTCTTTTTTATCCAGCTCTCCACTTTCGACTTATCCAGATCTACGAATACTTCTTATCTATTTCAGTCGATGATTCTATACCACCCTTGTTACCGCACGAAAACGTTACAACGACATAGCAATCCAGCCTCACAAGCGTGCAAAACAAAATCATACGCTCGAGAGCCGGACTTGCTATCCACGACACGATAAGGCGACATGATCGGGAAGTAAACCGAGAATACAAGGCCCCAACCCTGTTAAGATGGCGGCAACAGGAAGGGTTGCTCCAGCTAAAACTCAGCCGCGTGGGCTGGTTCTTTACGACCTTCAAGTTAGGGATGTACTCCGATACGAGAGGTAAATGATGTTAAAATAACGGAACGCCACCATTTTCATGACTAAATCGGGACAAACACAACATCGGCAGCACAGGTGAAATTATTTGAAAATGGAAGTGGGTAATCCACCTGACTACTTTTACCATGGCAGAGTTTGGTTGGCGAAAACGTACAGTATCGACTTACCTTACAACATAGCTCAATACAGAAGCTGCTCAACTCCTTACAACTGAAACAGTACACATAAAACGCATGCAAAAGTTACGAACACAAATGAAAAACATAAGTACTTGACAATAAACTCTATTGAGATAAATAAAATATAAGTAGGTGACAATGGACATGAAATTGACTAATTAAGACTTAAAAATAATCAAAGAGGTTAGTTTGATTAAGAATTCGAACACGTTAACTTAAATGACACACAACAAACTTGACTGCAAATACATTGGGGTGGCCCAAAGGCGAAACTGCCACGAGTTACAATTCGGTAAATTTAGCAAACAGCAAAAACATGGTTACAACAATAAATGCGCTGAATTGTTCAACACTCGGCGACGTAGCGATCACTTTATGTTATACACGGTAAAACTAATTTACAAAAACTTGTTACCTGAAGATCAGCTGGCTGCATAATTACGTGGGGCACTGTACGTAATCACCTTTCCAAACGACTGCCTTGAAGATGCCCGAAGAAACGGAACAACGGCGAAATCGCAAGGGTGGACGTGGTGCAGAACACAACCTCGATGGTGTAGAGGATAAGGGTTGGTCAGATGAATTAGAATCCTCCGAAGGGTAAATAGACGACGTAACGACACTTCCAATACAGGAACCACAGGGCAACGTGCGAGATTTAAACAACACGACGTCATACTTAAATTAGCGTTGGTTCTATGAAGAGCTCGTTAAAATCCTCGACAGCGATAATTTTGGAGTCTCGCAACCCCACGAAAAGAACTCTCGACCACACTAACTTAACTTGCGTCAACTGCGCCCCAAACGGTTAATGTTCACAGCACGAAGAACGCGAAGAACTTCTCACGTAACGAAACAGTTCTATTACTTAAGAAGGTACTCCGGTAAGTTCAACAGGTCCTAAAAAGGCACAATTCACGGAACATATTACTTGAAGCGGAATTACAAGAGTCCCCCCCGGTCGCAAAGCGACGCGGACCGGGGGTTAAAAATCGAATACGTTTGTTCTAGTTCAAGGACCGGTAGAAAGTGAAGTCGAAAAATCCAAGCCGTTTGATGGCGCTAAAGCGTCCCGAAACTGCATCTCATTCCTGCAACAACAGGCTAGATCCTCCGTCGCATAATCTCAAAGGATTGCACCACTGAACGAAATAAAATAACGCACTACGTCATTACGACCGTTGCAGAAGAACCAAGCATATACGAAAGTTCCAGAATAATAAATGACTGACTAAGCGCTTCCCAGGAGCTTGAATGTGCCGAACAACGAGAATGACATCACCCACGCAGGAGGCAAGGGCAGAACAAAGCTGCTTTGTCCAGCGGCTTACTAAGAATTTAAAGAACAACGAAACTGCGTTGTTTGCAGCAGGTTAAGTTTTGATAACATTACCAAGCTAAGGATTTGGCTTAACTTATGCGGAAAATACAGGACCGTACTAGCTCCGGGAAAATTGTTCTAACACCCTGTTTATAATTTACTCTAAAATTTGAGATATTTTTGCCATCCTTGCAAGGTGTGCTTCTTATCCAGATTCGTAAGCCATCTTTTCTTCTCTTTGTTAACATACTTCTTCACTTCCTGTTCACTGATAATTCGTCCTTAATAATATTCAAATGTTATTCATTGGACATATTATTACTCACATATTTGTTTGTAACTGAGGAATGATACGAGCGTGAACACATGGAATGAACATAAATTGAAGAACTAGAGAGCTTGCCATCACTAAAAAGGAACTTTCAAATATATCATCATTATCGTGGCTCTTTAAATTAGTTGGGCATTGCTACGAGATTTTTGACAGCTCTCAAACAGTAAGCATGCTATCAACTAACTCTGGAAAATGGGCAGGGTGCGAGTTACCTTGACAACAGTTAATAGAATCTGGGTAATAACAGATGCAATATAAAAAGATGCGTAATTGCTGAAATTTAACAAACAACCATAAAGGAGTTAAGGGTGTAAAAACTAAAGAGTAACAAGAAAATACATAAATATTACAGACCCATACTGAATAAGTAAAAATTCATATCTATTATATACTTTATTGGGAGCTTCAATCATAATAAGTGACTCTTTCAATTGTACTGGGAATAATTAGTGCAATTTCTGCTGACATAGTTCAATATGACCGCACCTAATGGCTGCTTTGTTTGCATTTGGTGTCAAAGTAATAATGCTAAATTTCGAACAAATAACTCTGGTTGAGGTTCTCCTCAGGGGTGAATCTGGTAGTACCGGTGTTAGACGGTCTCTTGGGCCACTGCTCTGGCGATATGATTAACTGATACCTTGTAAAAGCCCGAGTACCAGCAAGGCTGCTTGCCGGGACTTGCAACGAAACTGCAGATCGGAGCTTGGGAGTAGGAGAGGAAGCTTTGATTTCTGCTGGTATTGCTCCGGGGCATCGCCGTGGGAAATCAAAGTATCTTTGAACAGGTAGGTGGTGCCCAGAATTAATTCTGGCGGTAAATCGATCTAGTAAGCCCTTATCACGCAGAAATCTACATATCCGTCGCAGCCTCTCTGGGAGTGTATTATTGTCGTCTCTGCGGTCCAGTGTTGGATCGATGATTCTTAGAGACGCAAGGAGAGGAAACTAAACCTCAAGTGCTGAATCCAAGAAGCCACGAGGTTCAGCTTGAGGATTGTTCTGGGGGTCGTAATCAAGTGCTGGACCCAACTAGGTACGAACACGACATGGAAAGCAATTTTTAGGAGATATTTGTAGGTACTAGACCTCAACAAATAACACAATTATGCTTGAAGGTTTGGAGTTCGGAGTTTGGTGTTCTTAAACGGTTTTCTAGGTGGATCTACAAAGCGAAATCTGTTACGGTTCTGGTCGACTTCTTCGAACACGTCTATATGTCGGACTAGCGGCTTCGGTTAAGAACAGGCGGCCTGGTAGTTCTTCCAGTTAGATAGATCATAATGTCTTCAGCAAGCCGAGCATCCTGGTTTTAAACCTTTTTGAGCCTTTCTATCTGGGACATTTTCTAGAATTTAAGAAGAGTTGGGCGAGATTCTTCTGTACTCTCGACTACGAGCATCGCTGGGCCGTTTGGTTTATCTCCAATCCGCGCGTACGAGAGATTTAAGCGTCGATTGTGGCGTATTAGCAACGTACAATTGTCAAACCTATTATTTATGCACAAATTGAATTTCGTGCAAATGCTAACATCATATTCTTAAAAAACATTTTCTGCTATGCTTTAAACTTAATAAGAAAATCGTTATAAACTATGAATAGATATCATTGCGAATTATATGACATCTATTACATCAATATGGCTACATTCGTTATTCAGCACACTACGTGCGAATAGTACAAGTATAATTCCAATCTAGACAATAATATTATGGTGCTAATATCTACAATATCTTAACTGAATCACGCCATTCAAGCATTGTAATACCTGCGTTTAAGAATTCCTCAAACATGATTAAATTTGTATTCAAAATGTACCATTATGATTTGGCCACGTTAATTAGCAGAAGCGGTCCGAATCACAACGCTAGTAACTCAATGATACTGTCAGTTAGTTGAATGAATACGCTGGGTATCAAATTATCGAGCCCCAGTGCACTAGTGGCACCAAATTTTACAAAACACGCGAAAATCTATAGGTCATGGAGCATTAAAAAAATCCACTTTAAAACGTAAGACAGTACTTTAAGCATAAGATAAACAGATATAACACTCCCCTCTTTTATCTACCTACACTTACTGAATTACTACCTTAATTTGCCCTGGGTTCGTTAGCTGATTCAGTCGGTATGCTTATGAGACTCTTTTTTATATTTGCAGAGTGGCTAACGGAAAGCTAATGTTATTTGAGGCCAACAAATATTGTTTAAGGCCAGCTCGTGGACACCTGAAATGTTGCACACACCAATGCAAATATGAATGACCATAAGAAGCTAAACAGTTTACAATGAAGACATATAATCTGCAAACCAATACACACACAAGAAAATACATGTAAGTACATGCAAAATACAGCGCTAACACGCTAAATATATGAAAATGGTTCAAACAGATACGTAGAAGTTCATTAATAGGCGCGAAGTTAAATAGCGTGCACTAGTAAACTCAACGCGACGCTGCCCCTTCTTGAACAGGCTCGTAACCAGATACCGGCCTTCGAAGATAGTGCGTGCAAGTTGGGATGACGTAACTGCGACGCTCGATCAGCAGGTAATTCCCCTTGCTAACAATCACAAGGGTAATGGCTCCAGCTGGTGCAATAATATTTCGCTTGCACGGTGATTATGGCTATTAACTAACCTGGCTTTTGAGGGCTCTCAAGTGTTATAGCTTTATACTAAGACAGGTGCTTTTCCTATGATGTCGCAACGATAGCTGTCTTCTGACAAGGCTGCAACTGCGGCAGAATTTGGCTGCTTTTGGGTGCTGGCGTATCTTTCAGAGGAGACGGCGAATAATGCCGGCTACCGCACAATATATGTTGCGCTGTTCAGGGCTATTATTAGCCCGCTTCATGTTGCTGACAATTCGCGAGTTTGCTGATCGAACTCGCGACGACCCGCACTTGTTAACAATCTGGGTGCGAATTTCTTGATCCGAGTTATTCAACCACTTGGGCGCGAATGCCCTTCTTGCAGGCCTCCGGCGTTGATTCCCATACTGACCGGTTATTCCCGCTCTAAAACTGCATTGTTGGTGCATTGTTTCACGCACTCGCAGCACACCGCACTTATAGTCATTGACTGCGCATACATTAAATATCACTCTATAGTACTAAACTACGTGCATAAATACTGTCAGGCTTCATTGCTGATTATCATATAATGAAGAGATATAGTTTGAATAAATACAGGTGGCACGAATTGGCCCGTTTCACAGAGATGCATATATTCAACTGCAATCCGCATTCTCGTATCGTATTAGATTCTGTAAATGCCTGCAGCTGGTTAGAAAAATCGTTCGTTGTCAAAATTGCACGGCCATGAGCAAGATAACTACAAGACATCTCAGATTGAAACGAGATGGTCTGATGAACTTTAAATTGCTTTTAGCGAATGAATGAGAAGCCAGATAGCGTAGTTGGTAGAACGTCAGGCTTGCATTAAGCTAGTCCTCCGTTCGAATTCCACGGTGGGCGGAATTTTTCCACAGTCTTGGCGATCGGTATCGGGTTCGGTGAGACCATTTACGATTGGTCAATTAACTGTGTCCGACTCAGAGTCACGCATGTAAGAGGTAGAGAAATAAGATCAACACATTACCAAATCAAATGGTTGCTGCGCAACCTCAAAAGGCACGCTCCAACTTTACAAGCCGGAACACGGGCTAAGTTGAGCACTACACCGCAACAGATGTTAAAGCGTACAAAGCACCAGCATGTATAGGTTAATTATAATACAATACATTAATGAAAAAGTGAGTTAGTCAAGAACGTAACCAAGCTATTCAGAGTCGATAAAATTGCAGGAAGTATGTAAAGGTACGACGTGAAACAGGGAGGCATCCTGTTCATCATACTAATGGATGAAGCTATTAAGGAGTGTAACTAGCTGACAAATAAATTGTAGGAGGGCCATTACAGAATGCAAGCGGTGCAAACATCTAGCCGTTGCCAACGATGTACCTAGTCTTTCTAGTAAAGAAACTGTTAGACCTCCAATTAACCTCAACCTATGAAGTAAGGCCCTGCAAAAATGAATCATGAATATAAGTGTAAAGAAAAACAAGACAACGCTAATAGAGTGAGGTCGAGAACTAGGATAAAACCGGAAAAGGAATGGATAGAACAAGTAATAAACAGTAAAATTGGTGCTTTATATAAAATGTTTGTTAATTAAATGGAAGTGATTAAAGAAATTGAAAATAAAGTGTATAAAGTACTATCTGTGTCAATACTAGTATAAGGAGTGCTTTCTGCTAGGTACAAAAAAAAATACTGAAATTTTTGCTCAAAATTGAACTGGTAACACGTGAAGAGAGGATGAAGTCATACTGTCTAACCTGTATAGTATATGAGAAGTCAGTGCTTCAGGGGATCGAATCTAATTAGTATGGAAAAGAGTATGGTGTACTAAAGTAGTGAGGAAGCGTGCAAATGAAAAGTGAAAAATAGAACAACACTATATCTGAGTGTATGACAGGTATGAGGAGCAATTGGGTCGAGGGTAAGGAATGAACCTGCAACAGAAAAACATAGAAAGAATGGGTGAAAACCCCTCAGCATTGTTAGGCAATATAAGAGAGAAACAGATTAACCCGCGCAGTACCAACCGTAGAGGATTTTGTGCCCAGCAGTTACTTTTTCCTAATTATGGTGTACTTCTGAGTGGGCAATAATTTTTAAAAAATGTATTTTTCTGTTATGCGTACAACCAGCTAAAGGAAAGTGCGCTTAGATTTGAACAGTATTGCAAGATTAAGTTTTATTTCAATTTAAATAAGGCTGAACACCGCTGACACCGTTGCTGCCCATGCATTTTATGGAATAATAAAGGCGTCAAGATGAAGAAAACAACAATCGTTTGTTTTCACTGTCAAAAATACGGATGTGGTAAACATTTCTAGAATGTAATCATCGTTTGTGAAACCACTAATGATAACACCAGAACATAGTGAATAGATTAATATGCCTTTTTTCTATAACACTATGTAGATAGTACCGAGTACCTAGTGATAACCATCAAATTTGGCCATAGGGATTTAACATGGGAAATTAATTTTGCAAGATTTCTGGTACCTACTTCATTAATCCCTACTAATGTTACATTAATTTTGGTCGATATGAAAGGAAACATGCCACCGACTAGCTAGGGAAAAGGATCGAAGTTCCCTTACCTTTGAAAAGATGAAATTTAAATTAAAGGACGCTAAGTGGTTCCAACTGACTCGTTCCCTGTTGATTCTTTGAGATAACGAATCACTAAATGACTCAAGCGTAGCAAAAAAGGCAACACTAATGACACCCAAATTAATAGGATAATAGGATGTAAATAACTTGTAATTACTTGCATTAACAACTTTTCGGAAACACTTGAATAACTGACAAATATTACAACCAATGTAAAGATTACAAATCATGTACCCAAATGGCTTATCAATGACTTATAAATGAGGAGGATTCATTATCTATTCCCAAATGCAGAATAACAACCTAATTATCGTTTTGAGTGAAGTCTCGATAAATGGTTAAGTAAAGCAATTGCCCAATACATTTAATTAATTTCAATTATATCTACACATTCCCAAAATGCAATGCATATACTCTAACCGAGGGTTATTATTCAGGTACCTGCATGTTTTTTGTAAAAGGGTATTAAATTAATTACTAATTAAATTGCTGGGATACTAATCCAGCAAGCAACTATACTGAGACGTTTGAAACTCTCTAAACTTTGGAGAGTATGCACATGGCTAATCAACCTGCAAACCCCATAATATAATGGTTATGACAAGGTAATACTCAAATATCGATAAATGTATGCAATTAGACAACGTAGGAACTAAACCTCGGTGCAAGTTTGCACGAAAATAAAATTTACAATTTCACTTAACTAACCAAGCCGCACCGAACAGTGCGCCTGGAGAGCTGCTACTGGGGCCCAGAGCTGGGCAGTAATTAATTACTTTTTAATTAAATTACTAATTAAATTCCTTTTTGTTTATTTTCCTTGGAATTGAATTACTTTTCAAAATGCTGTAATTGGGAATTGCCATCTTTGTTAGAAAGTACTTGAAAATTACTTTTTAAAAGTAATTAATTACTGCACTCAATTACTCAACTACTTTCGTGTAATTAAATTACTTTAAAGTATTTAAATTACTTTATAGGTATTTGAATTACTTGTGGTAATTGAAATTACTCGAGGTAATTGAATTACTTTGTGGTATTTCAATTACTGAATTACTGACCTCGATAGGGTGCTAAATCTCCAGAACGCATAAATAAGATAAGGTCTTATTTATGTTACATATTAAGCAAATCGCAGGGTTTCTCCGCGCAATATAAGCCTAATTTATTATTTCCTCTGACGAGTCGAAAAACAGCAACTTTTGCATTTTGTACAAGGTGGCGCACAGCCGACTGATACATCGTGTTTTTTGTTTTCTGTCAAAGTGACAGTGCTAACACAACTTTGCTATTCGCAACAGTTAGTGTAAGTTTTCAAGTTAATGTTTAGTAATTATAATGGAGCAATGGACCTTAGTTCATCTTACAGTGGCAGTTCGGTTTTATTATGAGACTAAATCCATTCCACAGACAAGACGCAATTTTCAACGGCATTTTGCTATTCAACCGCGTGTAGCATTACCATCACGGCCACCTGCCTGATGTAATATTTAAAAAATAAAATTTGGTGTTTTTGATTATTATAAAATCCATGTTCTGTTGTTTTAAAAGAAGTATGTCTACTCCAACAGTGATTTAAAATGTATCAGTGGGCTGTGCGCCACCTTGTATGACGCGTCCACGAGTATTTTAGTGCGTGTATCTCTAGCTTGTAAAAGTGACACTAATATTTATTGTGAGAGACTTTAAGTGTAAGACGCTATAAGAATATTTGCGGTAAGTACATTACAGAACAATACCTACGGTAAAATAATAATTTTTTCTACTCATGACATTGAAATCAGTCATTCTGACATTGATTCCGGTGGTTGAAATTGCATTTCAACCACTAGAGATTGAAATGCTCGGACTACCGGGATTTCAAACTGTTTGACATTCAATTGGTGACAAGAGAAATGTCACTTTATGTTTATTTTTTTCTAAAGTGCATTAACTTGTTAAAATTAGTGAAAATTCGTAGAAAAAATAGTATATGTAACTCGTGGCTGATAAAATTTCAACCACTTGTCCCATAATATTCTATTAAATACCTTCATTAGACGATATTGGTTCATAATGATTATTTATTCATTTCAATTTGCTTGTTTTAAACGATCCGTGCAAGTGTAACAGACGTTAAGTCCAGAAAATTACGTTTTTGAGTGAGGAATTGTATTAAACGGGCAAAATCCGATAACAACATTTAAAGAGCGGAAAACACATATATAAAATGTACCTAATTGCAAAATCCCATGTCTGGTTGACTCAAAAATGCATTATGGCGTATGGTAATTTTAAAACGCGGCCGCATAAGTTTACCGCATTCTTGCATTGTACATTTTGTAAATTATCCATTCTTTTTCGCTTTCTTGCCTTGTAACTGCTGCAGCATGTTAGCTTCGATTATTATTAAAAACCCCCTTGCTAAATACGAGACATTCAAATATTGGCTTCTTAGTGATTTTATACAAAATTCCATTTAGTTTTTTAAAAGAACAGTGTATACTGACCCAATTTACGTATTTTCAGATATTTTATTGCCCTAAACTTAAAATCAATAGTTATTATTAAAGATGTTAATAACATTTTGAAATTTGAAGTAAAAATATGAAAACAACCTGAGCAATTTGATTGTCCAGCGTTCACAGTAATTTTCTTATTCGGTGTGTTCAAAAAGAAATTACTTAAGGGTTGGCCATGGAATATAAAAGTATTGGCAACAGCAAGCTTTAGAATTCATTAACATAATCACTGTTGTTGCTGTCATAAGTTTATATTATACGCTGATATCGCGAATGAAAATTCTAAAAATTGCCATATTCAACCCTTATGTAATTTCTTTTTGAACACATAGTATACAGGTCACTTGAATGTAAAAATGACTTCATTGTTACGTGCTTGAGCAAATGTCTTTTGTTTTTGTATCTAAAGTACGAATTCTTATTTCAATCAGCCGTTTTCAACTAGGTTTATCAGTCATCTGTCAACTTTCAACGGTCCCTGATCAACAGCAAATTGATATTTTGTTTTAAAATTTCAGAAGTTACCTAATACATTTTTAATAACTATTTGTATTACTAGGGCGGAAATGTATCATTTCCTCCCGCAGATGTACCTAATCAATTTATTGTAATCATGCAAGGGATGAAATGACGTTTTAGTCCAGAGTTATACATACAACACTTTTACATTTTATGATGAGACTATCTCTTGTATTTAGCTGCATTCAAAAATATTTAAATATGAAAACCAGGAGGCTAGTTGATTTATTATTAATAATAATCACATTGTCTCCCGTCTCTAATGGCAACGGCAGTCAATGTATTATATTCCCTCCCACTGCCATTGGAAACCAAGCAGGGACCCAAACGTATATTTTCCTTATACCTCTAACAGGCGACAGAAAATGTCACTTTCGTATAAAGGGGTAAAAAAGTATTTTCGAACAGAGCCAACAAAAAATGCTCAAGTTGCGCCAATTGGATCGTTCTACAAAATCTAAATAGAAATTTGCTGTCAAACACATAAGAAATCCAATGCTCCACCCTGTATACTTAATTAAGTTACATATTTTCTTCATTCAGTCTCATGTTAAGCGTATTTAATAATAGATTGTTCTACAAGTTAAGAAAAGTGAAAGTTTTTCAACGATTAATTTACCAGCGAGTGATGCAAAAACAGTGGATCAATTTATCACGAACATGGAAAAATCACTTTTATAACATATTCAGCGTGCTATTTTTTCTAATATCATTGCAAAATCTAGCCAAAATTAAATTCGACATTTCTTCATATTTGAATTTTTGTTTTAATTTGCAGTGAAGAACGTGGAAATCTTCAAATAAAATACGAGAAATGGGTAGTGAAGTAATCCATTGTTTTACAACTTTTTGTAGGCGGCTGGGCGATAGGTAAACGTCAATCGACGTCAACGTAACCTATAAAAGTTGGTTAAAATGTTGTAACTTCGCGATTTCTCGATTTAAAAAAACAATGTACCTTTGGGCATTGGAAGTTCCATTTCAATCCTTGTGTGGTTTATTTGCTTTGGCCCTTCGGGCCTCGGCAACTAAATACACAATCGTGATAAAAAGCTCAACTTTAGTGATAACTTATGTGGAAACTAATATAAAAAATATATAGATTTGAACTTCCAAGTCCCTATACCTTCTTACTAAAGGGTCTTTGTACTAAAGTATATTAGGTTTAATCTGTTTATTACAACCTAAGGAATCTATGCCAAATCGGTGTCCCATTTTTTTGGGACACCCTGTATAATTGTTATCCTTGAATTTATTTATTTACTTACATCTTACATCAAAACAAACTAAAAACTTTTGGTTTTGGTGAACGGTGCATGTAGCTAGAAGATTTAATTATCAAAAAACCTAGAGTGAAAGAGTATGTACGTTACTATAGTTAAAAAAACATAAAAATTAAGCATTTTTAGATAACGATTACGAATCGACACGACACTAATGATAGTTGCAACTTGCAAGAAAATTCTACTAAATACAACTATATGACAATAATTTTTATTGAAAGTAATTGAAAAAGTAATTGATGTTGTGTTACGATACTTTTGGAGCGTTCCCCGTAGTATTGAACTCTTGCTGGCTGAATATTTGAACCTGAATATTTATGGTTGGCTTTTGCCAATTTTTGCATGTTTTAAACTAGGTATAATTGGCTATATCTTATTTTTAAATATTCTCCTATAATTATCAAGCAGTTTGGTAAGCAACTCTTCGAATAATTACCCATATTTTACTAATTAAATTTATTGTGGCTACATTTCTACAGAAATTCGTATATGGCGCTTAGGCAACCCTTATTGCAATCATTCTGCACTATTCTATTTGTTGCTAGATAAAGGATATCTTCTTGCAGTCACACTTTTCAGGCTGTTTTTTTTTTCGCATCTTCTGGCCCAAAAATTTTGGAAAGTTTTGATAACTGGTGACTGGTGGAATTTTTGAGTTCTTTCCCATTTTAAACTTGGTGTGAGCTGCTGGTGCCTCGACTGTGTGCTTGATTTATGGGCTAATTAGTGTAGCCTCGCTCCGTTTCGTTTTGAGGAGGATCTACAAGGCACATGTGTTCTTTAAGACTTTCGTATTTAATTTGGTAGTACTTACGTCATTCGTAAATTGCGGATTCGTTTGAGGTCAGCAGCCCCCTTGCACTTTTATGGCTGCCCGTCATTACTCAAGGTCTCTAGTCTCGGCTCCTTAATCGTAGATTTATTTGGGCGTTGTGCGTTATAGCCATTTACTGTCGGATGCCATTTTCCTGTCGGATACGATCTTGGGAGAGTTTGGACGCTTCCTGCGAGAGGGCAAACTCCTCCCTGAAGAAGCCCAGCATTCACCGTTCGGTTGCACCCTGCGGCCATCCAAACCGTTGATTTGGGCTCCTGAAATTATCGAGTTGTCAAGGAATTCTGCAATTCGTGGGAGCTACGCTAGAGAGTGTAGCATTGCACTCACCTGCGACATATTCACCGCTTTCTCGGCCCGCTCGGCCTTCCGCTGCGACTGCCGAAACCCTCGCTGCTTCAGCCGTCTTCGCCCCCTCAAGCCAACAGGAAGGTTAGGATCCGACATGTTTTTACTACAGGCAAGAAACTGATATAGCTATTTGCGCCTGGTGTATTTTTTAGTTAGATAATAGTATCTCGTTTCGTTAGTAGTTAGGGCATGTGCGATAATTTTTGGCATAGCAATGCTTCGTTTAGTTAGTTATTAGTGCATGCTTTTGTATAGATCTGATGCGTTATCATGATAGGCCTTGTGTAAATTTCGAGCACCCATTTTGTGCATTTTAGTGATCTTTATTGAATCATTGATCAAGCTTACCCGAGTTTGTGAAGGCAGCTCTGCGGCTTAATAGCCCCGAGCCACGGCTTCTCTGCCGAACCTACGAATTTACAGATTAGTTAGCCTTCACGCTGCTGCCTTATTTGCATTTATATGCAGCCTGGCAAATTGATGTCAGAACTCTTACTAGAGTCCTGTTTCGGTGGTTCCGCCGAGGACTGCGGCCCCGTTGGTCGCCGCGCCCCATCGAGCTCCCCTGCAAATTGTATGTTAGATCTTTCGGTCAATTATTTCAGTTTTAAGCCCGTACTCGCAGTTCTTTCGCCGCCATTTGCCGTCAGTCGTCTGACGTTTGCTGCTTTGTTTTGATGTTGATAGTGGCTAGAGTAGCGACATCGGTAGTCGATTGCTTCTGCAGTTTCAGTTCATGATTGATTAATCTCGGGTTAGTAGCGATTGCGTCACGAGGCCGCCCGTAGAATCTTTGTCAATTCCGCGCTATTGTAATTCATTTGCGAGTCTCTACGTAGGTACAAATTTGCCGAAGGTTTATTCAAGCGTTTGCCTTAGCGTTCATGTATGTACCTGATGTATTTCCACTGAGAAAACAACCCTGCTTTTATATGGGCATATATCCTGGTAGTTTTGACCCCTAGAAATTTTTGAATATTTACTTTAGAATCTTTCTGAGCTGATATTCGGGGTTTCGCATCAGCTGTGCGCTTGCATAACCCGGCTCTGCTATTTCCTGCCTCACAGGTTACCTCCAGTCTATCCATTTTATTTTTATGCATAATTTTTATACTCGCTGCGCTTCTTTTAAACCTCGCGTAATTTCATGCTTTCGCGAAATATCGTCACCTGAGTAGGGAGTTCGATTGATTTATGCCGTGCTCGAAATGTTTTAATGTGTTAGCCCATCCGCAGATTATAGCCATTACTGCTCATGGGCTACTGTTTGTTTGATATACAGTCTGTTCTATAAAAAGGGCCCCGCCTTCTAGCTACTTTATTATTTATTTTAGACCCAATAAACCTTATATCAAATCAAATGGCACATAAAAACCTACATTTTAACACTATCAAAAATTTTTTATCTTCAATTGTTTCAGAGTGGTGACGTCACGTGCAATTTTTTTAAATGACACGGTATATATTTTTTGACATTTTCTGGTAGAGGTTTTTTTTCTCTTTTCAACAATATAAATATTTCATGCACTTGCATAAAAAAAATTTCGTGAAAAATTACAAAACTTTTTGACAGTGGGAGGCCATGATACAAAACTGTAAACAAAAGTGTAACTCAGAAAAACAAAACAAATAGTAGCCAAACGCTTTAACTGTCAGATTTCAGAATAATCTAAAGTGTTTATTGTTTTGTTTTTTTGAGTTACACTTTTGTTTATAGTTTTGTATGGTGGCCTCCCACCGATAAAAAAGTTTTTTAATTTTTCTCGAAAATTTTCTTATGTAAGGGCATAAAATATTTATATTGTTGAAAAGAGAAAAAAAACCTCTACCAGAAAATGTCAAAAAATATATACAGTGTCATTTAAAAAAATTGCACGTGACGTCACCACTCTGAAACAATTGAAGATAAAACATTTTTGATGGTGTTAAAATGTAGGTTTTTATGTGCCATTTGATTTGATATAAGGTTTATTGGGTCTAAAATAAATAATAAAGTAGCTAGAAGGCGGGGCCTTTTTTATAGAACAGACGATATATATATATATATATATATATTAATATTTATTGCTGCATGTCGCATACTATGTATTTTTTTTTGTTGCTATTAGAAATATATATGTATTCATATCGCCTATCATACTTGCATCTACTTTTGCATACTGCCTGCTGTGATTTTGCTTGTTGCGCACTATAGTACCCACCAATATTTAAAATAAAGCTGTGATCTATTCATTGGTTGTTGGTTTGTTTATTTTTTTTGATCTGCTGGAAATTGTCTTTACCTTGTGTACGGTCCGGCATAAGGATTGGATCTGAGTCGAGGACCTGGCGCCCTCTCCTATTTTTTGTCAGCATAGCTGGAACTCTGCGACCCTCACGGCGAGCTAGCCCAACTAGGCCGATAATTACCAGCCGGCAAAATAACCAATACAACTTTCGCCAAAAGGTAAGGCCGACCCTCTATCTTCCCTGACAGTTGTACAATTACAATTACTAAGTAATTGGTAATTGAATTAATATTTCCTGTGAGTAATTGAATCTTTGGTAATTAAATTACTACATTGGGCGGTAATTGGTAATTTGCCCAGCTCTGCTGGGGCTCGTGAAGACCCCTGGCCGAAATCAACGTTTGTCTAAAGCTCGCTTTACAGTTTACACCTTGCATGAAAAGTTGCGGCGGGGGGGGGGGGGGGGGGGGCAAAATCCCTTTAATACAACATCGTCCCTGGACGCGGGGCACAGCGTAACAGGGCTCCTACAATAACCTTCAGGGATGACAATGAAAAATTTGGACATTCAAGCTCTCGCCCCAAAAAAATTCAAGAAAATCTGCGACCTAAGCTTGAAAATTGAAATTTTCTGTGAAGACGCTGCACGTGGTTTTTGGGGTTCAAAGTGATATGCTGCCATCCCGAATTTCTTCAGCCACAATTACAATCAACGTACTCTAGAACTCGCCCTCAGTACATAAGCCATTTACATCCCCATAAAACTCCACAAAAGCTCGATCTTTTTATGTGACTTCTCGCCCAAGAACGCTGTACCGGAAGTGTTTTCAAAACAGAAGATCGGAAAGGACTCTCTCTCACCCCTGTACGTTGCAACGCCATGCCGGTTACGGCCTATCAGGCGGCAGATTTTTGTATTCGAAGTAAATCGCCTCACTCAACAGATGTAAAGAAAGGTATTCCATAACAATAATTTTTTTTTAGATAATGCCAAATTTTAAATGACCGGATGTGGTGATTATCACTCGGTATGAATAGTATATTATGTTCTGAATTAATTTTCTTTTTTTTTATTACCTATTTTGTTGATTTTGTTATTGCAAAATGTTTATAGAAGCAAATAGGGAAGTGCCAAAATGTTACCATTCTCTATTTTATTAAAGCCCTCTTATCAGAAAAACACCTGGCACAAATGTCTCTGCTACTGCGCACTACCAAAAAAGCTTAGTATTACGAGGGTTAAGTAAGTTCCTAGGATGTATACGCACGATGTAAAAAGTTTCCACTCTGTATATCAAGAATCTGCATAATTTATAATTCGTTTATAGTGCAGCAATGCTCTCGTGATTAAATATCTAAATGAGCAAGGGTCAGAATTAATAGTTTTGTTATCTAATGTCGTTTCTCAGCTTGTAAAGTTTTAACTAATTGTATTTTAATTTACAGCCAGAGTACATATTAAGTAAACAAAACGATTACTTGGCTTCAGGAATGAAAGATGAAATCTTACTATAAAACTTTTGTCGACCTTCCCACTTAAAAATTGTTTGTTTTGACAATAGACCTGTTGTTCATAAACATTCCAAAAGATTACCAAAGTCAGAGTCATCATTATGTAAGTTATAGGTCGAATCGGTTTGTTGATTGTCCACGAACACGAGACGTGCACAAGCAATTAAAGTACATGTGAATCGGATCTGGTGTTGGATCAAATTATATTTAAACATCGACACGGCTCACCGTCATACTGCTATCAGCTTGTTTATTGCTTTATGTGTTTTGACCTCGGCTTATCGCAGCACCGACCAGCCTCTTCCATTACACGCGCGGAAATAACATTTGAAGAGAACTTCTGAATGGAAACGCCGGAAGCTCCTCCACGGCGAATCCGCCCTCGAATTTTTTGTAGCACGTCTAATTAGGCCCCCGGAAAATGAGTTTCCCGGCTCAATCTTCGCTCGGTTAATAATTAATGTTTTGCATCCCTTCTCATTCAGATGCAGCCGAGGTTGCATTGTGCCTACCATGTGCGTTCTTAATTAAATAATCTAAAATTTATGAAAAAGCGGCTGCCCGTGGTTGCGTTTTCAGCTGCGATCGCTGTTTCGTCATTACACTCTTGCGTCAGTTCAGAAGACTCACGAGCTCGGAATGTGATCGCTGGATTCCGCGGAAATCTAGTGATTGTGTGTATTTACAAGTCATCTTAATATTTTGGTGGTTACAAAAACAATCTATTGCTACATTGCACGACATGTGGACCCATAGTGCAGCTCAGGAACCTTTATGTGTTATTGAATGTCTCTTGCTTGTCGCTAATATTAGCAAGAGGCAGGGAAAAGTCCACTGAGCGGGAATGCAACTACTTTAAGATATATATTTTTTCTATTTAATCCATTGAGCTTCTATAACTCTGAATCAGCAGAATCGATAATCGATATATCGCAACGCTTCATATTTTCTCCTTACATAGGTCAGTGCCACGTCTGCTGCTGCACTTTCGCAATGATCTGCTTTTCTAGTTGCAGAGTAGGAAACTGTAGGGTACCTTGATGTCAATTTGACGTATTTTTCCTTTACCGGGGTACGGCAGATGTTTGCCCCTCTCGTGATAACGATCTATCCGCACTCTGTTATAGGGTACGGCTAGAGGTTAGTCGATTTCTCGCTTAAGTTTTTCAAAAATATCAGCAAGCAAATCAGCGGCTATTCACACTCTTGTGCTACTGGAAAAGATGTCATGAAGAAAAATGTCTCTAACAAATGCTGAATATCATCTTTAAGAAAGCGTTGCAATTGTTAGTTGTGCGTCCGTCACAAAAGATTCTGTGTTTTAAAAATATGTATTGTTTTCGAGTAATAACTACTGATGTGTCGTAGGTATACGCATTGCAATGCACTAACCACCTTCTCTTTTTATATTTTAACAATCTGTTTCACTTTCCGTGTACCACCCTTAAACGAGGGGTAAACACAGCCCTAGCTAGCTCTAACTCTCGGCAAAAAATATGGTGTAAGGACTAGGCAGCCATCCTTAGGATTAAGTACAATCTATGAGGCAACAGCATTTTGGGCGTCTGTAGCTAAACACAACAAAAAAACAAATCTAGCTACCAAAACAAATGACCACCTACTTTGTAAGTCTCTACATTAACCTAAATCTAAAAGAGAACAGTAACAGATTCTTCTAGAATGGTACACAACGAAAATATAAACCAGTAAGAATAAATAGACTTTTAATATTCAACAACAATTATAAGGCAAAGCCTATTGCATGAAAGCATAACATGACACATAATAAATGGTATCAAACCACCAATAATATTTAGTCCAAACTATGAGCATAGAACATAATAATATTCGAAGGCAATGCAAATATCCGATTAGTATTTTGACTCTAAGCTTCCGTCGATCGCAAGTGTCATATCTAGTGTCAGGCACCTCAACGACGCTTGCGGAAATAAGTATAAGGTACAAACAAAATTTCAGCCACCTTAAATGATGAAATAACAACGCATCAAGCGTTGCAAACAAGATAGATTGTTATCGCGTGGTAATCGAAGGCCTTCGTAAAACTGTTAATTCTTATGCGATAGCCCTTTACCGATAAATTAAACAGCAAGCTGAAAATCAATGCCTGTACTTACGGAATGCTTTTAGATGCACTATATTGCGATCCTACGTAAGGTCTTGCCAGCTCCTGCCTGGCAATGCTGGTTTCGGCCCTGAAAAGCACACGGATGACTGCTGTAGCCGCAGGAAGGTTAAGCCGTCGCCAAAGCTGCCCACATCTGGCACTCACGCTACAGCAACCGTTTGCCACAATGAATTCGGCTAGAGGAACTGATCGCTAGGAACCCAACCATCTGAGCGTAGGCCAGGAAGCCGTTGCTTGTAGTAAGGGCATGGGGGCATTAATGTGAAAGCCGTAGACATGAAAGCAGTCGACACTAAAACATGCCACGTGGAAACAGGCCTAATTACCACGAAATTAGTACACACAAGAAAAAACTAAAAAGGAAAATCTTATGACAGCTGGAAATCGGCCTGATCGTGCTTGAAAGGCAGCTGCTCTGCTTACTTCAATTCAATTATTTTTTTCACCCACCCGCCTTCGACGAGAGCTGGTATCAGAAGACCGCACCTCGAAAATTTTCTAGCCAGGTACGTTCTTATCGGAGGTCGAGCGCTCTTCGAGAAAGCCCAAAATGTCTACGCTTCGCATTGCCCGAAAAGAGCGCGCGGTAAATAAAATTAAAGAATAAAAATCTGGTGTGATACACTCACACAACTTCCTTTTACAGTGATCTTATAATTAGTCAAAAATTTCATTTTTAATTTTTAACCATTTGTTAAAAAATTCAAAAATTACAAATTCTACAGAAACCGCACAAAATAGAGCGTTAGTTCAGGAGAAAAATTTTCTCTAAAATTTTAAGGTGAATTCCAAAATGTAATAATATACCGGGTGTTCTATTTAAAATAGGAGTTATTAAAAAAATAGGAAAAAAAACAAAAGAAACCCATTTTAGAGTTATTCAATTGGAAAATCACCTATTTCACATCAATACACATTAAAAATGTAATAAAAATGTAAAGTTTGAAAATAATCGTTAGAGCCGTTTTTGAAAAAATTGAAAAAAACTGAAAAATCATAAGAGTAAACACCTACTTCCGGTTTAGCAATTTTCTTCAAAAGCTTGCTGTCGCATCTAGATAGTACACAAAACTTATATATGAAGTTTCAATGCCATACCTCTTTTCGTTTTTGAGATATTCTGTTCACAGACAGACACACAGACAGACACACACACAGACAGACAGACAGACACACAGACAAACGGACCAATGAAAAAAAATATGTTTTTTGGGATCAGGGGACTCTAAAACGTAAAGATCCGTTGAAAACTCAATTTCGAATTTTTGGGGTGAATCCAATACTTCCTTTATAGTAAAAGGAAGTAAAAAACTAACACATAAATGAAATGGGGCGTTACATCCTTCTTTTATTAAAGCTCTTCGTTTTTCTAACATCACTATTGTTTTCTCCCTGAGATGTTTGTCAATTGTAGATTGCTTCTTCACTTTCTTCTCTAGCAGAGTTATTTATAAAGGTGACTAATTATAGCCACTAGTCACATATTCGTACATTCAGTTTGATACTTTTCAAGTTCGCTGTAGTCTGGAAGACTTTTTAATTTTCTCAAACGTTGTTGCAGGTAAATCCCAGATTACGGCATGTAACAACCTAAAAAGGCGTTTTATAGCTCAGTGGCATGGAGACGGATCGTAGGTTGAATTAAAAAGGAGCTCACTGGCGATATTCAAAATTATTGTACGTTGAAAGATACACGAGAAATCGCGTGATTTGGTGAATTGTTGTGCGATACATTTTAGAGGTTGTACCACGGAAAACTTCCTAGGCGAATCTCTAAAAATGCTTAGTTGGCTTCAAAATGCTTATAACTAGACAAATGAAAGTCACATTGTAAATTTCAAGATTCCATTAGATAAAATCTAAGCTAGTTCCAACTAAATGGTCCGAACCGCAACGAACATTAAATTTCTCTTCAACTCACTGAAGGCGTTCCTACACGGCTAACAGGGATATCCCCGAAAACTTCCCAAAATGCGAATTTTTTACTAAAATACATACAAAATCTTATTCCAGTACATTATAAATGTACGGTAAATTACACATGTAGTAGTATTTAATAAATATTAGTCTAACTAAAATGTAGTTCAATCGGAAGCAAAATTCGAAAACGAAGAGAAGTTACCGACCCCGAGCGTAGCGCACAAATGCTTGGCCGGGACGTACTGAATCGCCAGTAGCCAAAGTTGAGCAAGATTTGCAGGCTTGAAGACGAGTGAAAAATCAATAGCTTCTCAAGAAGTCCGGGAGAATTTTGCTTGGTTCTACAATGTAATGACAGGAGCCGCTTTGGAGTTAAAGGAAAGTGGAAAAATTAATAAATGCGAGGTATGTCCCGCGGGATGAGCGAGAACAAGATTAGTTTTGCGCTTTTTTGTGTGGAATATTAATGCAAAGAACTTAAAAGCTGTAGACCGAGATTGGTCGCTGTTTACTTCATATCTATTTGACTATTTGTATTAGTGTTACCAATTATAAAAGTTGATGACACTTGTGGACTGTCGAGCCTGCGATCGCGACTTCGAATCTCGATCGGGGCATGATTTGATTTAAATTATCTAAAGATGCGGATATAAATTTTTAGCTTTTCCAACCTTTTAATGTGAAGAGTCACATTCGCACTCTCTACTAACGGTAGTGATAAATCGCGGACTCGATTTAAACCTACTTATTTCATTTAGGCTTGGCAAAACATTACTAATTACTCTTCTTAACATCCTGTGTAGGCGCTATCACAGTCATAAGAATGCGTAACGCGCGAACATTTGGAGCCACGCGGAGGGTAAGAAACACTTGAAGAATTCCTTTAAGCAATCATCCTGATTATCCGATAGAGCACAGGTGTGAAACCGGTAAATTTCGCAAACTACACCGCGCCGCTCTATCCGCGCATCCCACTTTCTGTCCGTACCAGAGTATCACGTTCAGCCCCTCTTAGATTTTCTTAAGTAAATAACGTAGAAGGAGATCGAAGCATTATAAAAGAGCTATGCCTGCTCAGTCCAGAGGTATCTAACCCGTTTCGTCAAAAAACCAGACCAGAACCTGAGCCTCAGCCAGGGGCTCCACCAGTCCAGATATTTGTACGTTGAAACCAGAATCCTACCTTTAACTACCTGTCCTTTCTAGTTCATGTAAATTTTATTCCTGACTTCTACCTGAGAAGTTGAACTGCCCGAATCACCCTTAAAACTGACCTGAAACCTCCCTTGCTTGGGTTAGTCGAACTGCTTTAAAGCGATCCTGTATATAAAAGCACCCCGTTCTGTTAATCTTAGAGCGCAACGGAACAACATCTTGCTGCTCAGATTAACCCCAAACCTACCATGTCCTGTCAATTTTAGGGCGCAACAGAACAACATCTTGCTGCTCAGATTTATCTGCTAATAAACAATTTCTCCCGATAGCTCGCCGCAAACGCTCCCCAGCCCGAGGTTCACGTGGAACCACGAGCGGCCTAAATTCAGTTCAAATCCGCGAGCCGCGAGCACGCTTAATATTTAAATTGCAAATTTAAACGCACCGGGGGGGGGGGGGTCCAATTTTTCCGGCGATTCTTAAACGAAATCGTGGGCTCTCAAATCTATAAATTAATTTAGATAGCGTAGCAAGCAGTTACGTTTGCCAGGCTTAGAGTGCTGTTAACTGCCCCAAAATCATTTCGGATTTTATCTTATCAATTCTAAACCTGGAGAAACCAGGGACCGACGAGATGAAAATAGATTATTAAATGTTTTTCTGTTTATAGCCATTTAAGTTGCAGGCAAGGGAAACCTTCCATATCCGCCACCGGGGAACGCCGCCATTCTTCCATTGGGACTGTCCGCACCGTAGAAACCACCAGGAAGTATTTTATTTTGTTTATTTACTTGTAAATAGTTTTAAAACACATATTTTGTAATCTAGTTAAACAAAATAAACATCTGTATAGTCTTGACTCGACTCTCTTACTTCAGCTGTCGACAACCTCGGATCAGAGCTACCCGCGCGAAGTAATTAATAACGTAAAGTAAACAGAATTTGATCTTGAACATAAAAGTATATTTGCAAAAATTACATGCATCAAAATTCCCATACTGGTTCCGAGGCTTGCAATTTGATCTTTCAACAGTGGGTTTAGTTTTACGAGTGGCGACTATCATCTCTATTGTAGCTCCTCCGCTTTCCTTACCGTTGAAATATGTTATCTTCTTCCGCTTTGCGAGAATTTTTACAAATACAAACGTACAAGAAGATAACCTTCACAAACCGTTTCATTTCTTTATTCTATACACTAGATCTAGATCGTGCATGATTTAAATCAATTTTGATCACACAAAAACAAGACAGCAAATAATTCGTCTTTTAAGTATTATCAATACACTCACACCCGTATTCATAGTCGTTCGGCAGCGACTCGCCAGCGAGTCGCCGGCGAAACGCCGGAGTTTTGCCACGCTCCTTACGAGAATTAACCTTGCATAGTCGCTCGCCGGTAAAACCAAGGATGCGCGTTACTATGCAATGTTAATTCTCGTAAGGGGCGTGGCAAAACTCCGGCGTTTCGCCGGCGAGTCGCTGGCGAACGACTATGAATACGGGTGTTACACTTTTATTGAACCTAGGCGTCTCGAGCGTAGTCTTGCCCTTTGCTAATTCATAAATAGAATTCTTGGTAAGTTTCTTAGAAATTAATGTACATTTGCAACTCTGAACGACTTAGTTCTGTCAAGCATCGGTTTCCTTCTCTTTGCATTTGGTGTCTATCACAGCAAAAATTCGTCCGTGTATGTCCAGGATCCGTCAACGCTCTTCAGGACATAACCGCCGCAGCATTCGCCAGTGCTCTTCAGGACTTAGTCGCAGGACCCAGCAAGCGCCTTAACCAGGACTAAGGATCACCTAGAACCAGATCCAAGCCGAGCCCGCACCGCCGCCTCCTTGAACGCAAGAAGCACACACCTCCTACTATTTTTGCCCCGGCTAGTTCTTAACTTATCTTTCTCTCTCTTTCTAATATATGTTATTTCACTAGATTTAAGTGTGCAGATTAAATACATGCAAATATTTCCAAACAATATAATAAAACTTGACTACAACCAATCGCCCGTTTAGTCGAGGGTAACGCCTCCACCCTACTTCGACTGCCGCCATTAGGCTCCACCGATGAGCAAGTGACAGGTGTGTTATCTAAACTTTATAAATTCATTTTCACTTTCACACTATAGGTAGTTTTTTTAAGTATCTTTACTATATCAGTAAACAACTGCTTCATATCAATTTTCAAATTTGGATTGTTTATTTTTTAAATAACACATTTAAACTTTAATCTTGCAACAATACTATGCCAACCACCTTACCCAAAGTCCACGATTCTATATACTATATGGGTCTTTGAAAAAATGTATTAAAGTTGATTTCTATTGTATTCCTTTTTCCTGCATTAAAGTGAGATTTCAATTTTGCTTTGGTTTAATAAGTATAAAAAATTCTTTCCGAACTCTGTCATTATATTGCACAATTAAATTGCAGGGATCTCATTTGATACTATTTTTCAGTAAACGTTTTTAGAAGGCCAAGAATATTATTACAAAACCGCATATAAATCTCTCAACATCTTCATTTATTTTTAACAGTTTTTTAATCTGACTTGAACATTTTTCTAAACTCAAAGAGTAACTGCATACAGCCACACATTTTGTAAAATACTTTCCATACAACGGTTTAAAAATATTCACGGTGTACCTACGTGTCTTATCAACTATGGCAAATTTTTGAATTTATGAATTTATTTAAAAATAACTTCGTAATAGTGAAAGCAATAATAAAAAACAAGCAAACAGTTATTTCTTCCAATAAAGGGACTGGAATGGTGAAAAAGTAATTAAAATCCAAATGCCTCTAATCTTTATATCGTCATAAAGCTACAACTGTCGGACGTTCACAAAAGTTTGTCGGATTTTCTGCTCCCACGTGACTGGCAGAGCGAAATGTTATAATTAATTCATAATCCCAATGATCCAGACATTCATTCGCTGATACCTGTCCGGGATCGGGAAGATTACTCTTGTGTTTATTCTCTAATTAGGGCTTTCACGTCAAACTGGCACAAAGGCTGGTTTTTGCATAGCGGCAAAAAATAAAGCTTTTAGGTGGTGGTATATACTAAGAAAACACTTAAAAGAAACTCGAATGCAACTACTACAATGCATCGTAGCAGCTAATGAGCACCCTTTGCGTAAAGAAGAAATTCAAGCACATAAATATTGCTTTAAGAAAATATTCTACGCGGCTGCAGGTTGCAAAATGTTTCCTTAAGAAGTGTGCTGGTTGTTGTAATAAATCAAAGTAATTAAAATGTTACGCTTTGCTTGATTTGAACGGTTCAACCCTGCAAAACTGGCGTTGTGTGGGTGGAAAATAAAAGTGAAAATTAAAGAGGCGTATTGGTAAATTATTGCACCGGACGATTGCATGTGTCAGTTATTGGAAATTCAGGAAGATTAATGCTCGCGATTGATTTCAGACCCATGTTATCTGCTATTTCCTTGCACATCAGTTTTTTGCGAAATCGAGTTGGCACGACTGGCATTTCCCCAGAGCAATTTGTACACCAGAACTTACATGTTGGCAGTGCAATTTCAAGTTTAATTTTTAACATTTTGTTCCAACGTATTTCCAATAAGTATTAAAATAATTTTTATTATTTTAAATTTCATAATTGTATGCAATAACTCACATTAATTTATTGCAACAAATGCTTAATCCATAAAACTCACTCCTTTGATAAGTTCCTTTAAAGTTGCCCTTTCAATTTTACAATTCAGCAGTTTAAGCGGCACACATTTCGAATATGCAGAACGTATTGCGCAATTTACTTCCTAGACAAGTGACATTCACTGCAGCAGTTTGCTGGAATAGCCAATTATGGACATTTAAAATAAATAACCTCTTCACCATTTCTAGGTTAAATACAAGCAAGTTCATCGTTCAATAGTTTTAGCATATTATGTAGAATTAATTTATATATAAGCAACAGATTTTACAAAATAAATCAGTATTAATCTTATTGTTATTCCCATTTTAATATTGACGAAAGAGTGTGCTATCTACGCCATAATTTTTGTTTTTGAGACTAGCGACCGGCATAACCCTCAACACCTACATCCAGGAAATCGTTTCCAATCCATAATTTTTGGTATATGAGGCTGCAGATTGGCGATTTCCTACAACCAGCATCACTACAGAAAGCCACCGATACTGACACTACGCCTATCGGTATATAATGATTGTATTCTACGCAATGGTTGTAAAAGCAAAATCTGAATTCAAATAAAAATAAGTGTAAATTAACGTTTGTAAGTAATCAAATAAAATAAAACCCGGGCAACAGTTTGCTGCACACACCGTGAAGATATTAAATCATTAATATTAACATTACATCAAAGTTCAGTAAATTAGACTTCAATCAGGATAATTGTAAGTTAAAAGAACCGGAAATACTCTTGCAACATCCTCATCGGTTAAAATGCATTTCAATTATTTGTTGCCATGGGAACACTCACAGGAGTGAGACGTGTTAAAAACAAATCCTGAAATAAATAGTTGGTGTTAATAAATATGTCCATCAAATAAATTATTTTTATTTGAGTAAACAAAGATGAATAAACTCGACTATTAAAAAACAAAAATTCTTATCCTTGAAGAAGGTTTGCTTGGTTGCAAAGACTGTTATGTAACAGTGATTTTTATGAGAACCCACAAACTCTACACAAAATAATTAAACAACACTCTCATGAAAGAACAGATCAAGCTGCCATTAACTAATAGAAAAAATTATCAAGGCATTTTGAGTTAAATAAAAATAATTACTGATGAGTTGATTAGAAGAAGCTATTTCACAGATTCATAAAACTAGAGAATAAAATTAAATGGAATTTCAATCTTAGTTTAGACAGTTCATTGTATAACATAAGAAATTGGCACTCAACTTAGAGGCTGACTTCAGTGCATTACTGTGCAACATGGGTATATTGTAGTCATATAAAATAGTGATAATCTAACCTAAACAAAAGGACTAAATTGAATTGTAACGTTAGCCCCGCGTCAAATTTACCTAAGGCACAAATAGTGTGCTAGAAATTTGAATGAAGCTAATTCTCATTAGAATCTTCACTCACATCTCCACAGCGTTCGGATTTTCTGTAAAGCGTTATTAGCCGCTATGCGCGCACGTAGCGTAAACCGGTACACCACGCAAATCCTTATACACTTTACTTTAGAAATGGCTCGATATCGAGGTGCCAGTTGGGTATAAAAGGAAAATCCGCAGCTAGTTAAAGACACTTGAAACTTAAACCTGAACCTGCTTCTGACTACCAGCTCTAAGTCCTGCTCCCGGGACCTAGTGCTTCCTTTCTAACCTGGCTAGCACCGGTGGATTCGACCCCATCTTGTTAGACAATTTTCTGACCTGCATTTATTTTTCCTACCAAACATTGTAACCTTTTAATAAATTTAACCCAAAACACAACTTACCTACGTAGTAGGAGAAATCTTTAGGCCGCCGGCATAATCCAGGTGTCTCGACTTACGCAAATTGGTCCTCCTGCCGTGCGTCCGAACTGACCAAAATCTGCCAGCTCTCACCGGCGATTGAGAGCTGTCAAAGGCGGACTTTTGCATAAGGTAAAAATGTCCAGTTTATATTATTCTGAGTGGTCCAAACTTATTCACAAAGAGCGTACCAGGTCCATCCAGGCTTTATGCTCTCGCCGTAAACATCGCCAACACCGTAAAACACCTTTTTCCGTTGAATTTGTCCGCCCGTGAGCTATAAATAACAAACGCCATCTTTGCCTGCGCAAATATAGGCTGTTTCAGATCTGCTGGTTCCAGTACATCAGTGCTACAGATCACCCACGGCTAGCGTCTTTGAAATGTTATTAAGATAATCCAGACACACCGACGGGGCCAAGCCAGCGTGCAGTGTGGGTTGTCGAAAGAAAAAAAAAACCAACGCCGAACTAACACACCGAAGGAGCTTTATTTTATAAGATTTATGTACATAATATTTTCATTAATTAAGAATTATTTTGTATATACTTAAACACATTATACAATCTATGTATGTACTGTGTTATTCTTGTATTTTATACACTTGAGTAGAACGGACCCTGGGCATCTGAGCGTTACCTGAGGCAACCAGCTTGAATCTCAATTTAGCTAATTATGGTCAAGTTTAAATAAGCACTCTTTGCAAAAATTTGAAATTAAATTTAAAAGTTCTGGAACAAGCCAGGTATCTTAGATGCTTTCGATAAAACACGGAGCGAATAGCTTTGAACGGCTTACCCTAGATGAATTTGGGCCATGTGTAGATAAAGCTTGGTCAAGCGCTTTCAATTCCGCCAACTCGGCGTTGGAAAATAGCTCTCAATACAACTGCCAGGGCTGCATCGTCCACACATTTGACTTGGGCCAAAAACCATAACTTGCATTCCCGCAAAAACCACTGGACAATTTTTTAAAGACGCTAAACCAAAGTCACCATCATGGCGTCAGAAAGAAAACGGCCGCACTGAGAACCAAAGGTCGCTGTCTGGCGAAATTCAAAAAGCAAGAAGGTGGGGAGAGAAAGCGCGCAATTCAAAACCTGTACTACAGACATCGAAAACATAGACGGCGCGCACAGAACTGCGAAAATTGTAGAGGCGCTACCTAAACGTAACAGCTTTTTGGAAAACCAATGCAAGTTACGAATACGAATCTGTCATTTACCTACGAATTGTTGCTAAAGTACACTAAAATATTTGGCCGAAGTAAGGTTAGAAAAGTCTTCTGATTTATAATAGATAAAGTGGAGATCTGTGTTACGAACCCGCTAATTTAAATAACAAATTTAAATTTGAAAATAAGATTAAAGAATTACATTTTATGTACTACCCTATCTGATATAAGAGTCAATATTGTAAAGTAAAATGAGCTGAGCTATTTAGAAAACGTAATATAATTGCAGGGTAAATATCTTACGGGCACAAAAAAACATTTGTCAATAGTGCGGGACTAATTATTATAAAAACTCAAAGATAAATCGTTGCATAAGTAAATGTATTCTAAGTGAGACGAATAATAAAAGCGTATGTTACTTCAATATACCGATGGGGCCACAATTATCTACAGTGCTATTATACAAAATGCGAACATAGGTAGTCAAATGAGTTAGAATACAGTTTATGGGCTTTGTATGCGTTAGACAGAAATAGCGATTTAAAATCTAGTATCCCAGGATTCAGTGTTTTCTGAAAAAAAACACCTTCATTCTGCGGATGCTAGATGTTAATCGCATATATGTCTATTTCTGTCTAACGCATACAATGCCCATAAACTGTATTCTAACTCATTTGACTGCCTATGTTCGCATTTCGTATAATTGCACTTCGTAACAGCAATGCGATAACATGAACAAGAATATAACACGTATTGCTTGAGTAAAAAAGAGATAAACATAGTAGCAAATATTTGAGAAGCCTTGACGCTTAATTTAATTATGACATTTGTCAACTAAACATGCCTACTAAAATAATTTTTTTGTATGGCCATCTCTTTCTTACTCAAGCATTCTATTTTGTTATTCATGTTATCTCATTGCTGTTATATACCGGGTGAATATTCCGAAACCGAACATAGGCAATTAACATGGGAAATAGGTTTTCCGCAGATTGCTGCTCCCCATTTTAACTTAGAGGATTTATAATAACACCAATCGAAAGAAGATTTTTTTCTCATCTAATGATATGCGAATTAGTTAATTTTCAGTTGTATTTCTCATTATTTTATCAAAAATTCGTAACAAATTCAATTCGGAAAATCATGTTGAGCCATGACTCGTAAGACAATAAACAGATTCAAACGTCATTCAAGTGACAGATTCATTATGCCGTTGGAGAAGGGCGGAGCCCCGAGGGCCCGCTTGGAGAGGAACGGAGCCCTGAGGGCTCCCTTGGAGAGGGGCGGAGCCCCGAGGGCCCCCTTGGAGAGGGGCTGATCCCCGGGGGCTCCTTGGAGAGGGGTGGAGCCCCTAGAGCCCCCTTCTTTGGTCAGGTGGACGGCAGAGGGAGGCAGGAGCGGAGTGGCCCAACGTAATAGGCCTAAAAATGGTGGTAAATTGATTAGAATAGACCGCGCAATAGCGCGCGCAGCCCCGTTTATTTTCGATAAAATAATAAAGAAATACAACTGAAAATTAACTAATTCGCATATCATTAGATCTAAGTTAAAATGGGGAGCAGCAATCTGCGAAAAACCTTTTTCCCATGTTAATTGCCTATGTTCGGTTTTGGAATATTCACCCGGTATAATTATGGCCCCATCCGTATTTCTTAATATCTAAAGTAAAACTAGAAATTTAATTGTTAAGCAATAATTAGCACTCAAACGCTAGAAATAGCAATCACTAAACTAAGTTTTTCTATATTCTTCTGCAAATCTTTACTTTAAAGAATTAAACCTTTCACACTAACATTTTTAACACTGCAGATATGATTTTAAAATAGAAACTTTAAATCTTCATTTCAACTACATTTTTATAGTAATGGAGATGTTTGAAGATTAAGTCTTTCTACTTTTACACTTAAAATGTGAATCTTCTAAGTACTTTCCTCATTTAAAGTACAAGTATTTTAAAGTAAAATTTATATTTGCACCTTGAAAAGTTCACCTTTTACAGTAGATCCTTGTTGTTAATTTAGAAACGTCGACATTACAGCTATAATTATCTACGTTTTACATAAATATCTAGTAATCTCTGAATTTAAACCAGAATTTTCCATTTACCTAGTAGCAGATATTATTAATTATATCTTTCAAACTATATCTTTTCATTTTTAATTAGAAATCTCCACTTGGCAATTACAATTAACAAAATGGGTTTAATGTAGAAATCTAGCAACCTCCACACTAAAAAAAAGTATTATTGTTTAAAGCAAATACTTGTATTTAATCTGCGAATTTTTAGATTTAAACTAGAAACTTCTGTTAACGCAGGTATGACTTCTTATTAATTGAAAATCTATTCAAGAAAACTATTAAATTAAATATTTTTTAATTTTAAATTAGAAATTTAACTTGCTGGTTACAGTTATTTACTTAAATAAAAGTACTATACCTGACTCTAAATGCCTTCACCTTTAAACTAGATCTTTGCCTTTTTTATATTAGAAGATTCGATGTTGTAGCTGCATTTATCTGGTTTTAGTGTAAAAATCTTGTAACATCTTTTTTAAACTGTTTTTTTTTTATTTTAATCTCTCAACCTTTCGGCTATATATTGCTACTTTTAACAATCTGTAGTAATTTAATATTAAATTAAAACTATGTTCGTCTATATATTTAAGCTAAAGATGTTTAATTTTCATGTAGAAACGTCGATTTTGTGTTGAAAATATAAACTTCTTAACTAAACATTCAACTAACAATAACTTAGCATATGCTTTTATTGAATTAAATTATAATATTTAAATCTAAACTGCTAATCCCTCAGTTAAAAATTCTTACTATTAACCGAAAAACTTGATTATTAAAAGCTTGTAGCTCAAACGTAAATCGATTTGAGCAACGTTGAATGTCCTTGAACAATATTGTTGTGCATAATCTCAACTTCTTTTTAATTTTTACCCAGAGATTCAACAATCAAAAGCATGCCCAGACAAAGCTTATAACGTTGTGCATGACGCAAGACTTTATCGCCAGTCTGCCAATTTCTCTGGCGTCTTGCAAAATCTAACTTTTAAATTTTCTGAAACGGATCATAGAACTCGATAAACGACCAAACGTTGTTTATTATTCGTAAACAGAGCTGTATTGCTATTCATTCATACCTTATCTATAACCCGAACAAAATACAATGGTTTTTCTCTGTACATATCAGCAATTACTATTTACTAATAAACTGACTAATTACTAACTGCGAGTTAATAATAATCAGTACTAAAATACGCACATTAGGTGTTATTAACAAATTAAATCGCATAAAATACTACAATTAACTTTATCAGTGCACAAATAAGATTTGTAGTAATTTATTATGTTTTTATTTACTTTTTTATGGAAATATTCAATACAATTTGGTACGCAACGTTATCAAAAGTAAGTTCATTGCTCAATGAATGAAGTGCGTAAGTTGCTTTAATTGCAGAAACATGGAATTTTTATATGACGATCTTTCGCAAGGAAGTCATTTAAATAATATCCTTCACTAGACACAACAATGTTATTCATTTTTAAAGTAGAAAATCAAAGCTCCATTTAGGAAGAGTGAAGTTGGCAGATGAAACGCATCGAATAGTTATGTTCTGGTTTTCGAAATCTTATGTTTCTAAACAAAGGTAAAATTGGTTAACGGAGTTTGAAGGTTATAAAAATTTTTACAAAAAATAATTTTGACTCATCCGTACCTTTTGTTTAAATGTGGTCATAGCACTGTCGCATTTTAAGTAAACAAAAGCAAAAAATAAAATTGAAAAAACTACCGTTGCCATAGAAATTAATATTACCTTCAGATAATCATATCGTTGTAATCGTAAAGTGAGAAAAGATCTATTATTTTAAATAACTATATTTCTATATAGACATTTCTCTTTAAAATAAACGAATGCTAAAGAAATGCCAAAGAAACGTATTTTAGAAACATTAAATCGCAGAGTTTTAATTTTTGGATAAAAATTTCAAATTTTCTAAATTAGTTTAGCATCGCTCGCGTTCCCGTTAATCATGCGGCCAAAATACCTAGGGTCATTCTTATCAAGGCCGTCATTTCCAACAACTTTTGTTTGACACATTTTTCTCTAAGTCAAATAAATTCTGAACTACAGGAGCGCAAAAGTGAAGCGCAAGACAATTTTTTTCTGTTTTCAACAGATGTTTCGATTATTATTAACTGAAAATTAGCATAGATCCATGGCCAGCGTCTCAATCGCTAAACAGAAGATCAAACATAGTGCTGACGCGTTTAAGAATAGGTCACACCAAAACGTACGCACACCCACATCTTTAATAGAGAAGGCAAACCCAGGTGTTAAACCTGCAACACATTTCTAACAGTCAACCATATCATCGTGAGTTGTGCCAAGTACACCGCATACAGGAACAAACACTATATCCGAAACTACTTAACAGAAGCATTAAGTAACGACCCCAACGAAGAAAAGAAAATCATGCTCTTCCTGAAGGACGTCCAACTGTATGACTTAATATAGTAAATAATCTTTGTTTAACATTCTTTACAAGTTTTGTATTTCTGCACCGAACGCTAATAGCCTGCGATGCTGATGCGCTCTAATTTCAATAAATTTAAAAGAATTATATTTTCATTATGACCAATTATTATGTTTAGTCATTTCCAAGCTACCGTAAGATTTGGAAGATCAGGTAGTCGTGTCGGACCCCATTTCTACCGGCTGAATTCTTAGAAATTCCCACCCTTTGTGTGCTTCGATCTTAGTTCCAATAGAATCACTAGCATCTATATACATATTGGGATTTTTAAGAATTCGATAGTCACAAATGGGGTCCGACACAACTATCCCCAGTGTGCACAGACACGTTGCACTAACATAACTTTGGACCAAGCGTTATATTAACGTCGAATTGTAGCGACAACCAACCAGTTTTGTAACGTTATGTGGTTGATTCTACTTCAGTCTATGATGCTTTTTTAACATTTAAGTCATGACCAAACAAGACCTTATCTGTGGACTGTATAATTGTGATACAAAACACTTAAGTTTTCAACTTGACTGCCCACTATTTAACGTATTTTTTACATTTGGTTGCCAATACGACATTTTTTGAAAGTTATGTTGTTGTACTATTTTAAGCCATATATTAACGTTGTAATGTTCTCTTTTCAACAAAAAATGTACATGCTTTATACGTTAACACAAAGTTTTATTAATGCAATTTTTTAGTTAAGTGCTAACATTATAAGCACGTTTCGTTGTAACCACAACTTCAACCTGTTTTTTACGTTGAAATGACGTTTTGTTTGATACTAAATTGGCATTTAATTTACATCAATTATTAATGACAGAACAACGTTACTTTTCTCTGAATAATCTTTACTGTGTCGAGCCCAATTGAATAAAACGGCAAATTCATTTGGTAAAGGAAATCTCAAAATAGATCGGTTAATTGCATCAACACTGTGTAGTTCCACCCGGGTGGTGTAGCTTGAACAAGCGTCCACGTACGATCAGTAGAGTTAAGCAACGCTCTTTCGGGTCAGAACTTGGATGGGAGTTTCACGGGTGCTTCTCTCGGCGTATCGTGGTACGGCTGCCACGAAAATAGTTGGTCCCGGATGTCATAATAACATCGTGACAGTCGTTAGTGGGGTTGGAAGTCACCATAAATGGTACAGCGACGTCTACAATTGGCCTAACGGCTGTTGGCTGAGTACAAACAAAAATTTAAAAACTAAAAAATAAAATCGACAGCCGTTTTATTTTAAATGAAAAAAAATAATCTTAGTGGGACACGGGACGTATTACCTACCATAGATTCATCTACTGCAACATATTCTGCTAGCCTTATGTCAAATGCGAATAACAGCCACACAACGTTCTGACTGATTTTCTGATTTTATCAGACGCAAATGCGACCTCAACAGTGAATCCAGATTACCAGACAAAGGGAACGGACGAACGAACGTCAGTATACCCTAACACTCCACTGTGGTGTGTCAGCGTAACGCGTTTCAGTTGGTCGGCACTATCTTGTGAGCAATGACCTTACGCGTGATATGCTCCCTGAACAGATGTGCTTCCAGCCAACCTTACTGGGCACATCGTACGTATTTGTGTGAACGTCATATCAAAGTTTAACATTAACTGCTGGTCTAATATACACTTAAAATCAACGACATCAAAACGTAACATTCATGTTGTTATATCAATGTCATATTAACATTAGGACTCGACTACTAATCTAAAAGTCCTATTATATAAACGTTATTTTAGCGTATTATGGAAAATGTTAAGTTTTCGTTTTTTTTATAAACGTTATGTCTACGTTTAACATTAACTGCTGGTCTAAAAAACACTTAAAATCAACGACATAAACGTTATTGTCACGTTGTTGTAACAACGGTATATCGACGTTAAGAGTCGACTACTAAACTAAAAGGCGTTTCGTTTAATGTCATTTTACCATAACATGGTAAATGTTAAATTTTCATGTTTTTTATAAACGTAATATCTACGCTTTACACTAATTACAGGTCTAAAAAGTTCTTAAAGTCAACGACATATAAGGGGCGTATAAATACGCTAAACAAACGACATAGCTAACAGGTTTAATAAACGAAATAATTACGTAAACATTAAAAACGATTACTAACAATCAATGTTTAATTCTGGTCGAAAAAATTACTACAACTGTCTGACTAAAATTGAACGTTTAATTTTCAGCAAATAACGTGTTGTCAACTATGTCAACGTCTTCTTGGCGTATTTTAAACGTACGTGTGATTGCTGGTTCTGAGCCCCAACATCTTGTCGTAGTGTGACTGAAAAATAAAACTTATAATGAAAAGTTAATATTCAGTCAATAATTATCGAAAAATCTGTTGACAAGAGAAACATTTTGCCTTTTACATAACTACAGCACCAAAGCCAAGGGTTTTTCTAAGATGTAAGTAAAATACCTAGTTCATAGCTTTTAAGTTTACCGGCATCAACATAGAAATCTCCACTTAAATAAATAACTTAGTTGAAATTGAGAGATTATGACATACTTTAAAAATAAATATATAGTTGAACTTGCACAGCGAAATTAATACTGTAAAACTCTAAGGATTTAGATTTCTATTGAAAAATAGGAATCGCTATTTAATTTAAGTTCACCAGTCAAAACGTTTAGTGCCAGTGTATGGATTATCATACATGTAGATTAAACAGCACTGCGGACTGTGATTTGTTATGTTAATTTGTAATTTTAATCGCTTTTGTCTTCGAGCATATTGTGCCAGTAATCCCCTGTGCACCACCAAATATTTTCGGGTGTAAGCCAGTGCCCACATTTCTTTGGAATGGCGTGTGGTGTTTTTTCGTTGTGCCTTGTGCCAGAAAACAGTTGTGTCACGTTTTAATTGCCTCCTTGATTTCCAGTATTTTTGAAACCGCAGATGTTGCATCGCTTTATATCTATTTTAATCTAAGAGGTTTTTTGTCCGAACGCGCAGTACCTTGAAAACTGTCGCCAAATTAAAGTATTTACGGTATAAGAGCGACAGAGCGCGGTGACAGTAAAAAAGGCTGACTGACCGCGAAGCCACAGGTAAGTGTAGGAACGCCGATTGTGAAGGGTAAAACGGGACTTGTGTGTTGCGATCAGAGGCAAAGAGACGTACAGTTTTGATATCGAAGAGCCCCGGGTCGTTAGCGTTTTATCTCGTCACAAGAGATATGCTGTATTTGTCACTTAGCCGATTATAAGTGACGCCTCAGCTTTTTTTTATTTATTACAAAGTCCTTGCGTATTCCTTCGCTTCTGCAGATTTTAAACAATGACCTTTTTATTTTGTGTAAATCCCGGGGCAACGCTGCGACCTGTTTATTATTCTGTGAAATCGTTGCCGTAAGGGTCGCTCAACCGCTTCTGTCGATTTTATTCACCTCCAAACCATCAACCAGTTGTCACTTAAATCTGCAACGTCAGTCGAGCCTGAAATGGAGAAACTTCAAACCTTTTTTAAATCATTCTTGAGGTGAACTTGTCCAGCGAAAGGTGTGTATTACATTTTTACAGTGTTTTACCGAAATTGTGAGAGAATTTCCCCAGTGACGTGCCTAAATTAGGAGGCGCGTTTTGAACATTAGTGAACCTGACGTCATTGTTATTTTACCTTGAAGCTTTGTGAAACTTATTTTAGCGCTGTCATATAATTCAATGTAAATTAATAACACCAGCATATGTTTAGCCTATGAATTACTTTATCGGAATTTAGTAAGATTGATTGTATGTTCGGAGCTTGAGTTGTGTACAGCCAAGGTTAGTTGTTTTGAATGTCGAACTCTCTCCGTTTCTTAATTTACAGGGTCCACTGATTATTATCGGTTTTTGCGTGTGTTGTATTTGACAAAGTAGTTCATGCGTTACTTGCTGTGACTATTTGTATTTATACTTTACACTTCCTGAATGCAACTTATAATAAACCTTATTTATTAAGCTAGGTATTTGGTACTGCTGGAATTTTGTAGCGCTATCCTAGTTAGTCTTAGCAGTATTGCGGGTACTTTTACCTCTCTCCCTAGCCTTTTATATTGAGTAAATGCTTATTTATTGGTTCATAAGCTTGTTGGAAATGAATGAATACCGGGTCTAAAAGCAAATTGTACTCATAACTATTTGATATCAGCTGCATTATTACACAGATTTGATCACTTACTGATCTGTTCTTTCTAAATCTATACTGGTAATCATCGATTAATTCCTCCGCAACTGCAAACACCCCACAAGAATTTTGTAAGATATAGTGGACATATGTAATACTAATTTTAACCACTCTTTCGGGATTTCATCCGTAGTCATGCAACCTAATTCCTAAACATTCTCCTCCTAACTTCATCAGTTCTACTACAATAAAATTTTCTCCTGAACTCTTATAGTTGTTCAGCTCTCATTCCCATGGCTTCATCTGCTGTTGGAGTTTTCACATACATAGCGTCTTCCTCATTTTCCCGATCTCTTCAAATTTCGTATTTAATTCCCTTTTTTTTCAGTTTTCTTCTTTTGTCTGCAGTTCTTTTTCTGTATTTTTTCTCTTTTTATTTTTACATGTACTCTTTGCCGCTCTTCTCGTTCCGTCATACTTTATCGTTGCTTCTCGTGATTTTCGCACTTCAACATCACTATCCTAGTTTCATTTCTAACTAGTAGATCTTCCTTACAATTTAGGTCAAACCACATTGAGCGGTCTTTCTAATTCCTCTTATAATTTAGTTCTCTACTAAAGCTGCTTTTCTTCATTTTCTTCATAAAAATATTCGGCTTATGCAAAGCTTGGCACCCTTATTGTGCAGTAAGAAGCTCCATTACTGTTGCTTCTAGGTAAATCTGTCATTTTTGTACCTTCAATACCTAAAGTAAACAGTGGGCCAATAGAGCCAAATATCTTGTGAACCATTTTAAGGTACAGAAACGAAGTGTACAGAATAAGAACACCAAGTGGAATAATAAAAATTTGATTTCCTCTTGGTGAGGTTCAACCATATGAGGCCTCTTTGTTGAAAAAAACTATTCAAGAAAATACATTAAGTTTAAAACAAGCAACTTCTTGCAAATCCAAATTTGGAGGATAGGGCTGCAAAATGTTTTTGCAAATCATAAAAAACATTGGCACCAAAACTATGCGTATGTAAGAAAGACGATTTATATTTGTTTAACGATTTATGTTTTTAGAAAATATATATTCAACACTCTCAAACACATTACATATAAATACGTCAGAGCTCTGATATTAACATGGAATTAGGACGAGCTAACCTGGATGTCAAATCAGAACTAAGTTACAAGCAGCAACTTAATCATAAAATAAACTTTTATCGCTAAAGAAAGCAAGGTCTCTAACTTGCATTTTCAGGAGCGCTATCTAAGAACAGCTTGCATGTGGGCACAATGCAAGCTTATCTTTAAGCTACAAAGCAGTTCTAAATAAGAAACTGGCGAAATCCTGTGTAATTCAAAACACCACAATAGCTCATCTTGCATTAATAAATAGGTATGTTGTTATAGTATATTATTACGTGAGCAAGTAAAGAAAGTTTTTATCCACGAAAATGAAGTTTGCTGCATGAGCCGAAGGCGAGGTCATGTAATCAGTGAATAAAAACCTTTACTTGCGAGTATAATACTATACTTTATCTACGATCATCCATACAAAAAATAAGAAAACAAATGTTTTAATATTTTAAATTTTTGAACATGACACTATGAAATTTAAATTACATTAACATTTTTATTGTAAATGTTAATTGTAAAGTTTGAACAATTACTGAAACTAAAAGATGGATTCTTGGCAAGATTAATGTCACAATAATTATTCTTTGTTATAGTTGTGGTACTGTTTAAATGTGTAGTTGCATTTTTAACATTACTTACAGATGTGCTTGTACAGGGTATATTAGTTTCTTTTAAAATTGTATTACTCATTTTATGTTTATTGTTTATGTTGTTATCTATGTAACCTTCAGCAACAGATGTCGATTTCCAAGCCCCATGACGTTTGAGGGTGATGATATCGCCACCTCCATCAACCAAAAGTGTTGCAGATGATCTGCGTAGGCAATGTCCAGTGTATAACTGAGGATTTTCAAGATTCAAAAAAGTAGCAACATTTTTCGCTGTGGCAGCTAGCTTGTTGATACCTATTATTTGCGATGTGCACTTATTATTTTAAAAATTCAAGAAAAAGGATGAACACTGTATGTTAGTTGGGCGAAGATTGATAAATTTCTTGCAAATATTGTAAAATTCCGCAAGTACTGTGAAACTTCGAGGCATTTTTGTTTTAGTTTCCGGAATTTTGACATGCAGAGCTCGATCTAAATCTTCAATGTGCTCAAGTTGCATTGCATGCAATTCTTGAGATCTGCAGACACCCATTATACCCATTATTACAGCCACCTTTAAGAAATTCAAATTTTTAGTAGTGTGCGAGTTTACCCCCAAATGCCACATTTTCTCGGTCACCGCTCTAAAAGTAACTGTTTTCCCTACTGCATCTACCATATCTGTTCTCTGACGGATAACTGTATTGGGTACCATATCTTTAGGAACACGAATAGCATGAACCGTTCCATGGCTCTTTGGACAGCACGTATCTTATTTATTAATAGCTATGATTTTGATAAACAGTTTATAAATGTGCGAGAGCAATCTGATTGGGCGATAATTTTCCAAGTTTGTGATGTCACTTTTCTTGTGCATTAAGGTGACTACTGCATTACTCCTATCGACAGTCATTCGTTAAAGAAAATGGTCAAAGCAAATATGAGTTTCCCTCCTCCCAGTTTTATTGCTTCTACCACTATTCGTCCTCACCTAGTGATTTATGATTTTTCATATCTGCTAGGGATTGTTTTACTTCCATAGTTATTACTTCTAAAATATTCTCGCAATCCTGCTTTAATACTTTAGGAATGCCGTGTTCTTCGTTCTATTAGGAGCACTTTTAGTAAAAAATGTCTACAACTCTTTAAGTATCTATCTCTGTCTGTCGCTATTTAACACTGACTATTTTTAGGCTACATTTGCAGAATTATATATCTTTGTTCATTTCAAGCAACAATAGTAGGCTTACTTTTTTCATTGAAAACTGCGCAATTGCACTCTCCAAAAAGAATTTGATTTTCAAATATTTTAATATATTATGTTTCTATGCACTTTTCTTGTGTCCATTATTTAAAATAATCTCCCCTCTATTGAGGATTGGACGGTCTACCAAGGTAAAACTAAAATGTTCAATGCATATAACTGAACACGCTAACAAGAACATTACTTTGAGTTTCCATCTGCTAGAAACAAACGGCGGCTTTTTAAACAACTATGTGTGCAGCAATAAACGCCAACTACGACAATATACGGGTTTTCAGCCAATTTAACCTTTTCCTCTTTCTCATTTCGCTCGGTTAGGAGAAATAAGTAGCGAGAAAACATTTGCGGTCTCCTGTTTGGCAAAGCCCACTCGCAGGCAGTAATATTTAAAAAGGACGCCGCACGGAATCTTTTGATGCCTTTCTTAATTAAAAAATCCGGAATTATGTTTGCCTCGACTAAACATTGTTAATTTCCGGCGGCGTGCTCTTAAAAATTCTATTATGAAAAGCACCTAATTCCGAAATTGTTGCCAGGCCGACTCTCTTGTGCTCTCTGGTGACGAACCGACGTAGCAAATGACGGGGAATCCCCATGGAATTCAATATCAAGCTTTAATTTGAGATCTATAGAACAAAAATATGAGTAAGAAAGTTAACGAAGGCATAAATAATAATTGGATTTGGATATAGCACATTTATTTGCTAAAGTCAATAAGCAAGTAATCTCCAAATAACAGAAAATACTAACGAGGTTAAAGTTAAGCCTGAACTATCACAGAGCAACAACTTACAGAGTGTTCTGAATTTATGTATTTTGTAAGCTAGTTCCCTAACTATTACAGGTAGAAAAAAAGTAATCGATATCTTTGTTCAATTTTCAAATATTTATATCAATTACAGTCGTTCTCATGCCCTATGTCCCTGAATAAAAATGAGCACCCAGTATAAAAACATACATATGTCGGTTTACAACGTTCTACGACGTATTCTGATACCAAATCTTCACTGTTTTCTGTGAAACGGTATTTGACCCAGCTACACCTAAGCTCTGTTACAGTAATTAATAATATTTGGATATACAGCCAATGAGTATTGTAATAGTTACTTGTAAGTAGATTTAGTTAAATTGCAAACTACAACCAATGTGTGTGAGTTTCCGACATCTGTAAACCGCCGCTCTTATAGTGTGCAGTTGTTGCAAGCATTGCTGGAAACATTTTGAAAAAGTGCGAAAGAAATAGTTAGTTCGACACGCGCCTACAGGAGGAAAGACGTTTCAGTGCCGTATAAAGCACTTAAAAGGAATAGCTTTTTCCTTCGCGTTGTGAAATTTGGCCACCGCCCAAAAAGTGAATTTTAATGAGAGGCGTTGAAATTAGTCTCGCTTTCATAAATTGTTTCAATTCGGGTGTCTGTGGGATTCTGCAAGCTCTGAATATTGTAAATACAAACCGGCAGCTTCTCCAGAGGGTCACTACAGTCCAGGAGTTGCAAGACTCCAGAGTGGACGCACCGTTTTCGAGAAACGTGAAGAAACCTGCCGCAGGTGCAATAACGTGGACCTGCATACCTGCACGAATTATTAAAGGTTGGCGATCTTTTCGTTTGAAAACTGTGAACCTAGCGAATTTCATCACATTGCATCGCTTCGCGTTCCAAACCAGGAGACGCGTTTGGGCTCAGCTCAGCTAAAGCTTGTTGCGTCAAGCGTCATCTCGCCACTTGAGTATCGAATTACCTCGTAGACACGGTGAAATACCACATACAGGACCTAACTATCCTGCAGTTGCATGTCTGCATCGAAAGAACAGCAATTTTTGTTTCTTTTTAATATTGTTTAAATATAAGTGTAGGCTAGTTATAATTGTTTGACTAGTATGTGTCTAAAGCACTTGGCAAATGCTCGCAATTTTTATATTATTAGTTAACACCGTTTTGTTTAGAAATTGCCATTTATTTTGCGTATAAACCTATATGCTTTATTGTGGTATTTATGTGTATTTTAATGCAATATATATTTGTGTTACACTAATTGTGAGCAGCCTGAAGCATATAATTGCAGATTAAGCGCCAGATGAGTCAATTTGCGAAGCTTTGTTGCATTGAGTAACCTCAACTGGGAAAAAATAAGTTCTCTTGTTTTAAACGGAACTGGCAACGAAAGAACAAATACTATGAAAAATTAAATACAACAACGGGGCTACCAAACGACTTATTTCATCTGCCATTTCCTAGATGATCATCTATCCCTCTATTTCTTCGCGACAATATCTTCTAGGTCTTCGACATTTTCCAGCTGATTTCAATATTAATATTATTGTATTTGGATCGAGTATTTTGACATAGATGGATTGGAAGAACATTGAGCCAGCTAAATATCCAGATCTCAGTCCCGTAAATTCCTTTTAGTGGGGTTAACTGTTAGTGATTGTTAGATATTTACTAATTAATTTTGTTACTTTTCTTGAAAAGTGTTCGCACAGAAATCATGTTGCCGAAATTAGAATATCAATAAGCGATAACCGATAACATCACCAGTCAAACGCATCACAATTAAATAATAAATTGATTGCGCCAAAGTGTAGCTGAAATTGTAATTAACACTATTTACTATAAAAGTGTTATGTGATAAAATGGATATGAACGTTATTAGCACAACCATTATTCCATACCGTTAACTCGTCCTTGTACTAGTTGTACCAATGCTACCTCACACAAACAGCAATTTAATCATATTTTGTCAATTGTTTCTGCAATCCACCTATGTTTAGTTAAAGAATTGTTTTTTAATTGCGTTTCTTATGTAGGTATATCCGAACTCCACGTGGTTCAGTATTCAATTACCTATAACCATAACAAAGCGATTAGAAGTTTAATTTTATTGAATTTATCTGAAATATAATATGAAAAGTAATAATGTAGTGATAGCGTATTTATGTCACAATATAATTTGATTATTAGGGTGATACTGGTATGAATATTATAAAATAGCAATTTAGAAAGCCGTTATTGGAAATGTTAGCAATTAAATCTAATGTAAAAACATATAAAGGTATTGTGCTTGGCTTGATTAAATAGTTTAGCCTCTAATTTCATGTAATAACAAGAAAACTTAATGTTTATGAGCGAGTAGTAGATATAAAAATATGCATTATAGTAGTATGGCAAACAAGTATTTATGTAAAACCACTGACAATTCCGTGTAAAGCTATCTCCCGCTACTTTTTAATTCTATATTTAAGTCCATGATTTGCTAGAAATGGAGTTAAATAACAGGTGAAACAGAAACCTTCCCCGTAAAATGTATATATTTTTCAAAATGAAGTTGCATTACAGTTGCGACGTGTTTCGACGACAGGTCATCTTTAGGCAACTAAAATACTTAAGTAGTAAATCGAATCTTAATTAATTATTGCTATTAATTACATGGCTTAAAGAGTACAGTGATTATAAAAGTAAGATAAAGGGCTAAAAAAGTAAAATTGTAGGTTAAACCTTGAAAAGGTTAACAATGTGTCACCAAACTACTTAGACCTCCCATGTATAACACGTGAATCATTTATGATTTATGATATTAATTTATCAAATATACCGAGTGATTTTTTCTTAGAAAATAGAGCTTTTTTCGGAAATTAACCACGATTTCAATGAGATTTTTTATCGTGTGTTTCAGCTAACCGAACATTCTCAAGGCCAGTACACAACTTGTTTTACCTTCCGCTTTTTTTTTAATTTTTGGAATATTCCCAAAATTTCACATTTCAAAATTCCAATTGATTGAACACTTTACGGATTTATAATTGGGGAAAATAATAGAAAAACATATATTTTTGCACAATATTTATGTTTCTACTGCAAGGTGCTTTTTAGGAGAAATATTTTTCCAGGATAATTAATATTTGTTTAAATGGCTTCTAAAAACTCTAATTTACCCCACTTAATGAGTACTTACACAAAATAGAACTGCTTTAACTATTTCAAACCATTTTTTAAATAAATACTTAAAGTTAGAACAAAATAGTAGTTTACAGCCGAGGCGTCAGCCGAGGACAGAATTATTTGCGAGGACCTTTAAAAACACTTTTCGTTCGTGGTGAATACAACGGTTTATTTCATACTGCAAGTTTAATAAATTTTAAATAAAAAGTTATAAATCATTTCAAATTTTATGTCAACAACTGACGTATAATTTTAAAGTACTTGAACTTTAATATTTTACTTTAACGTATAGGACTTTAATGTTCCATTTTTAGTACTATAAATAGTCCGAAAATAGTAATTTACAATACAAGTGCGTAAAGCGACGCTTTAGTCACGAGTGGGGTAGAGTTAAAACGCGAGTGAGCGAGCGTTTTAAGTCTCGCGAGTGACTAAAGATGCTTTACGCATGTGTATCTTACAATATTTTATCTACGATAGAATCTAGAAAACACGATAAATATTTTATTTAAATGTAAATTAGGATTACGGGCAACTGGTCGTAATTTTGCGTGTTTTAAAAATTTTAAAACACGTTGCTACTGACAACGTGCCTAATGAAATCTTTTAAATACGTTACTACTGACGACATAAACTAATGAAGACATGTTTTAAACAGTCGTTTTACAAACTTAAAACGGCCAACTAAAAGACAATTTTACACACTGTCGTAGATAAATGTAATTTTTGACATCAGTATGAAATAAAATTACTAATTTAACCAAAAATATTTTTTAATTTATGACTTTTTCTCTAAAATGTTGTATTTAGATAGAAGCAATCATTACAACTGATGTAACGCTCTGGTTAATATGTATTGCTATGTTTTTATCAGGGCACAAATTGTTTATAGTCTTTTAAATCGAATACTTTAATTTCGCAAGCAAAAGTACAATCTGGAACAAATATTTTGCAAATTAATAAGAATAATTGATGAATTACAATATAACTATCAGAGTGCCTTATGTGAAAAGGTTTAAATTAAATGTTTGTAATAAAAAACAAATACAACAAGTCCAAAAAGTTAAATATCACAAACTATTTGAAATATACAGCACTGAACTGTAGTCTTAAATGAATCTTAAATAACAACGAGCATTCGAAATTAGACAAATTTATATGCGTACAACATGGCAGCGTACGACAGTGTAACAATGAGTGTAATCTCGAAGTGCAAACATATTTAATCGGCATACGATTCTGTTCGAAATGTGTTTCTTCCAAGCACTCATCAGCACAGCACACTGGCGAAGCTACCTGCCGGTTGAATACCATATTTCCCAAGACCTGGTAGGATCAGGAAACCTAGAGGCATAGGCGTAACTTGGGACATCACTTTGAGGGGGCAAAATCAACACCCTGTTTACCTCACAAAAATACGAACTGGCGAAGGGGCTTTTAAACCTAAATTTCAAAAAAATGGTGCACTTTAACGTCAATATTTGGGAGAGGAGCTATCCTCCCTCAAGTTAAGTATATGTCTGGAGGAGCCAAGTCGCACATTTCTGGGAGAGCAATATGGTACGACACAGTTTGCAACAAGCTCGAGTGGAGGTAGCAATTATCCAGGGGCAGTAAAACTAATCACAGCAGAGCTGGTCACAAACGTAGCTAAACTTTTCTCAAAGCACAGTAACCACGTTGAAAGTCAGAAACCTTAGTTTTGGATATGTGAAAGAATATAATTTCCCCATTTTATTAGTTACCTGTTTAGTCGATTAACAAATGTGAAGGCCTTTATGCATCAATAAATTTCTACAAAATAATTAACCCAAAAAAAATTAAAAAATAAAACGTAACTAATAAAATGAGGAAACTATATTTTTTCACATATCCAAAACTAAAGTTGTGTTATAATTTTTCAGATTGGAATCATATAGGAATATGGCATATGGGTAATAATTTTAATTTTCTGTTGAAGTTACCATCACTTAGCGAAACGTTAACTTTTATCTCTTTTTAAATAAATTTTTAAACTGTGGTGTTTATAAAAACTAGTTTTTTTAAATTAGCTCTCTCTTTTAAAGAAGATACATTTATGGTATACGAAAATACCAAAGAGTATCACATAAATTGCAAACTGCTGGTTGGCTGAATATTCGTAATCGACGTTTATTACATTCAGCCTGTCTATTTCATAAAGTCGTTACGACGAAATGTCTGTCTTATTTATATAATAAGATTACATTTCGATCTGATGTACACAACATTAATATTCGCAGGAAGGATTGTCTGTCTATTCCGGAATATAGAACACAGAAATTTAAAAGCTCTTACTCCTATCAAATTGTTCATATATATAATAAATTAAGCTGCTCCCTGAAAACTCTACAGCATGCGTCATTTAAAAAAAAATTTAAATCATTTTTAATCTCGAAGCAGTGAGCTGGATTAGTTTTACGTGTGGTATCTGCTCATTATTGAAGATACATTATGTTACAACTGTATTAGGAATTGTTTGTTTTTTTTGGGTTTTTTTTGTTTTTTTTTCTTTGTTTTTTTTTAAGGTTAGGTGGAAGAACGGCGACGCATCTTGATGCTATGCCGAACCGCGCCTTCATTTCCGCAAACTTTGTAGTTACTTTTCTTATATGTATGGATAATTTTGGTTTTTGTGGAAATAAAAGACAATTTATTATTTATTATTATTATTATTATTAATTAACCATAGCTGAAATTGTCTTCGATTTTGAATAAGAAAAATTTCTGGAAAAGGTATAAAAACTTTTAAAGTAACATTACTCTATCCAATATTTTTTCTACTTTCCCATATTAAATACTCTTCTGTTATATCCAGTAACATATTGTAACAATGATTTATCCGACATGCGTCAAAATCTTCCAAAATACGTACTACACTAGCTCTACACAAAAAAATCAGTGCTTCGGCACAAGCTAACTACCAAGTTATATATAATAGTAGCCTACTTATGTAAATAACCCGCCATGTTTGGGTAAATTCTGTGAAAATGCATTTAATCTTGTACTCAGCTGCATTCGAGGCCAAGGATAACATTCTAGAATATGTAAATCTGGCTAGACCATCAAAATACAGATCGACGATTATTTGGCAATTCAGCACAATCGCCGTATAATTAAAACACTGCTAGTGAATTCAAGTTAACATTGTTAAAATGAGATTGACGCAACGGAACCGATCTGTGTTTTTGGCTAAAAATATTGAGAAGAAAGAGGGTAGTAGAATTTTAAGTTTGTCAAAGTTTCGGTACTCGAATATTGTACTTAACAGAAATACCAAACCAAATACATGCAAAATCAGTTGTTTATTATCTTATTTCCGGATCCACGAAGTTTATAACGCGATTTATTAACTCCAAATTTATAATGGTTCTAAAAAACACACCTGCATAAAGGCGACTTTGAATTTAAAAATGACAATCAATAAATCTCATTATTTCAGTGTCAAAGTACTACATATTATTAATTCTTGCCTGAACTTTTATAAAACGTAATAAAAATGCCTATTAATAAACGCTACATCAGTATCCCACAACATCCTTAAAAGTAGTTAGTTATAACATTTATGACAGTTGATAAATAAATGTCACACCTCTAACCTATTTGTTTTAGTAACTTTTTGTAAGTACATTCGTAGACAAAGATGAATTTTGGAAGTACACTCATAAAATTATAGAAATCAAATGCCACTTTGTGTTTTTATGTTGACTGAAGAGACTATACTTATAGATGTAAACGCGTTCTTATAATTTTTAACAACGTTTTGGGTAGTAGAAGCAGAGCCTAGCAAGATCGTACTATATTCGTATGGAAAGTGCATTATTACTTCCTGGTCGTATGCAAGCAATACATCTAGCTTTAAGAAAATACATTAATGCAAAAGCAAAATTGTTAATGATTTCATAATTCTGTTCGTTGTTCAGGTCATTTTGTGGTTAGCAACTATTTTTGGTTAAGTTAGCACTAATGCTCTGCTCAACCTTAGTTTCCATAAACGTTACTCATTAGCTACGCAAATTTAAAGCGTATAGGCGGCTTTTCTGCCAAGTGCTTACGCTGAAAATTGCAAATGTAAGTATCAGTTAGATTCATGCATTTTTTCTCCTCGCGTTATGTGATATTTTCTGGTTTTGTTAGGTCCCCGCTGCAAGACAAGTTGACTAATTACCCCAGTGAACTCGACATTTACCTGATAAAATGTCCGCTTGACGTTTCAGAGGTTAGGTCTATGCCGTCAGGGATTTCCTGTCACGTATCAAGCCTGAATAACTATAATAACCAGTGTCTCACGTTCACATGGACGTAACATTAATTGACAGTTTATTCCCGCTAATGCATTTTCTGGCGAATCTAGTTTAATTTTAGTGTGACATCTCGTATTGTCTTAGCCGATCAAAATGTTCAATCGGGTTTTCGCATATTGTCCACTCTACTTCGCGTTGCTATGCGTTTTGTTGCTGTGAACTCTACATCGTCATTTACTTAACTTCCGTCTGCGATCAGGAATTCTAGTGTAATTTTAACCCATTTTAACCGCTTAAAGACCTTATCGGTTGTATTTTGTTTGTTTTCTTTTCAAGTTGAACAACTTTCTGCCGAATTATTAAAAACAAATCGTGGAAATCTTCGAGACCTGGCGTCTGACCTTTTAGGGAAATTTGTGATTCGGTGACTCGCTGTGTCGTCGTTATTTTTCCTAATTCTTATCGCTGGATTAAATAAATGAATCTGGGAAATGGACTTATATGGAAAAGGTGGCAGTTTTTAGTGGCCATTTGGCTTTACACATTTTAATTTTGTTCGAGATGGTTTTCGATAAATCGGCAACTCTTCTAGAGATTGGAGCACAGCCATTTTACACCTAGAGTAGCTTTTCCCAAAATTGCTTTACATCTCTACGCTAATGGCGTCTTTTAGTTACAGACTTGGTTACAGCGCTTATTTCTAGTTTTATAAAACATTCTACAATTTTTTAGATTTTTGGATTTTCGTATGAAAGGTTTTTTTCGTTTTGGATAAATATTGGGTCCCATTATTGACTTGAGTATCTGGATTTTTCATTTTATGGAATTTGTAACGATTTCTGCTCACCTTTGATTTCGCTTTCGTAGTCTGCGCGATTTGTCTACGGTGGTAACGTCCTATCTAGCAGCTAGGCAAAGTTTAAGGTACATCAGTTTCCTTGATCGAAGCTGGATTCATCAGATATGCTACGACCTAATATTCTAAAATTATTTTCCTCAATTCCAAAGTGTATCAGCGCGAATGAGTGTATGAATTGACGATATTGAGATTTTCCTGCTTATGCTCATTTTACCATTAATTTATATTTTACTGCACTAGTAAGTTACATGCGTTAAACTTACATTTGAATTATAAATTACATACGTCATGCTGTGAACACGTCGCGGGAGAGTATTAGGTTTGACTCAATTACGTACGTAATAATTTATGTAAAGGTCTAGATGAATCTATTGAAATCGGAACTTAATGGAACTCACTAATCGATTTCGGTCATCAATCAATCGTCAATTCGAATCACAATTGAAGTTTACTTGTGAATGGCACATCAAATCGTGAATTGTAAGTCGATCCCAATTAATCGAATCGACGAATGAATTGGTGGAATCATCAACTTGTACAAGTATCAAATCAATTTCAATCATAACTCAAATTGAATTGAATTGGTCATTGGTTCGGGTCGTGAATCATGAATCGATTCAAATAATTATTCGTCGATTCTTGCGTGTTGCCTTACATAATATATTTAAGTCTAGGTGAGTGTATAGAAATCGGAAATCGATAAAAATCACGAATCGATTCCATCGATTGCATCATCAATCGAATAGAAGCTGAATCATGATTGGAATTGATTGTGAATCATACATTGAATGGTAAATCACAAATCGATCCCAATCATAAATCGAGTCGACTACGAACCAAATGAATCATCAACTGATATAAATCTCGAATCTATTTCAGTCATAAACCAAATTGAATGAAATTGAGCATTGGTTCGAGTCGTAAATCTCGTATCGATTGGGATTGTTATCTTCCACTTCGTGTTGCCACACATAATTAATTTAAATGTCGAAAAAAATCTATTAAAATCGGAAATCATCAATCGATACCAGTCATGAATCACATCGCCAATCGAATTTAATTTATACTCGATTGAAAGTCAGGAATCGAATTGAATAATTAATAGTGAATGGAATCGACTCGTCTAATAGATTGAATATTCAACTGATACGAATTTTGAATATATTAAAGTTATAAATCAAATCGAATTAAATTGATCATTGATAACAGTTGTGCATCGCAAATCGATGCAGATCGTTAATCTTGCATTCCATGTTGCCATACTATGTTCAGGTCATGAATTGAATTTAATTGTGAATACTTGAATAGTATATTGAATCGTTAATCGCGAATCGATTCCAAACGTAAATCAGAAATTGAGTCGATTAATGCATTAACTGAATCGTCAACTAAAAAAAATCGAAACAATTGCAGTAATAAATAAAATCATATTGAATGGAGCATTTGTTCGAGTTGTGAATCACCAATCGATTCGGATCCTTAATCATTCATTGAGCGTCGCCATTCATAATACGGATGGGGCCACAATTATATATAACAGCAATGAGATAACATGAATAACAAAATAGAATGCTTGAGTAAGAAAGAGATGGCCATACGAAGAAATTATTTTAGTAGGCATGTTTAGTTGACAAATGTCATAATTAAATTAAGTGTCGAGCCTTCTCGAATATTTGCTACTATGTTTATCTCTTTCTTACTCAAGCAATACGAGTTATTTTCTTGTTCATGTTATCTCATTGCTGTTATATATAATTGTGGCCCCATCGGTATATTCAAAAGTCTAGATAAATCGACTGAAATCGGATATCGATTAAATCACGAATCGATTCCAATCATGCATGTAATCGTCAATCGAAACGAATGTTGATTCGATCATCAATAATAAATATATCAATCGTAAATTATAAACTGAGTCGATTAGTAAATCTATTGGAACGTTAACTGACACAAATCTTGAATCAATTCCAGTCATAAATTAAATCAAATTAAATTGGGCGTTGCTTCAAGCAGTGAATTGAATCGATTCGGATCATTAACCTTCCATTGCGTGTTGTCATAATATTATGTATATTTAAGTCGATACAAATTACCAATCGATTCCAGTTATGAATGATATCGCCCATCGAATAGAATTCTGCATTGAGTAATTAATATGTTTAATTGAATTCTATACAATTGTAATCCATTAAGCGATATCAATTCGAAATTTCGAATCAAATACTTATCGATTTTTTCCCGAGCCTACAACTACCGGAACACACATTGTTTACCAAATTACATCGGCTGTCACGGATTCTAAGTATGAACGACCAAGCTTTGTATGTTCACGGTAACCTTATCCACTTACCATTCGGGTAAACCTGGGTTTGGTTCCTGCAGCCGTCTCGCCAGAATCAAATTTCTATGTGGTTTTTGTGAATCAAGCCAGTAGAGAGAACCTAAAATGAGATAACCACTACGTCACCATACACTCTGGCTTTGTACAGAAATGAAAGACGGATGCCTGTGTATTTTCTGTTCCACTGAATAAACATAGTAGACCACTTTTCCATTTTCTAACCCATCCCACAATTCCCTTCCTTAGCTGAAGCTATACATATAACAGCTCACCCCAACTGGATAAACGACTACAAAGTAAAGAAGCTCAAAGAGTAGCTATAACCCTGTACTATCTATAGATCTATACAAATTACAACTATGTTATGAACTAATTTTATGTAACACAGTTCCTCTTGGAGATCCGATTAGGGCGGCTGCCGATCGTCCTCAATCTCCACGTCCATGGGCATAGGCGGCGGGTCCGGGACCCCGGGCAGGGCCGGATTGGGGTTTTGCAGATTAGCATTCAGCTGCTGGAGGACATTGAGCTGCTGTAGGTTCTGGGCTTGCGCGTTTTGCGCCGGCTGCTGGTCGTTAGCGACGGCGTTGGCGGCGATGGTGGCCTGACGCTGCGCCTCCAACGCTATCATCTTCTGCCGCTTTTCCTCCATCAGCTTCTCACGGTGCTTGTGGATGTAGTCCCGGACATTAGGCAGGCCGCTGATGACGCACGCGGACAGCGCCGACCGGTAGATGTTCATGTCCGTGGCCTCGTACCACTCGTTGGTCTTCTCGTCGTAGCACTCCACGTGGTAGATGGTGGTGACGCCGTTGAAGCCGCCGATGGCGAAGATCATGTCGTCGATCACTTCGATGGCGAAGTTGCTACGCGGGTTGTACATGTCCGGAATCTGCGTCCAGGTGTTGTTGGCCGGGTTGAACCGCTCGCCGCTGCACATCCGCGAGATACCGTTGAAGCCGCCGATCACGTACACG